>RCUC01102012.1:0-15199 GCA_003697995.1 Taxidea taxus jeffersonii
CTATCATATTTCTGAGAAACCCTTCCCCCTTCTCCTGCTTCAAGTCTCATGGCTTATTTCTACATGCTCAGCCTTCCTCCATGAACTTAAGTAATTTGAAAGTAATGCCAGAAGAACTAGCAGGTTATTTCTGTTTTCCCTCATGCAGTGCAAAACCAAGTTATTTCCAAATGGAGGATTATAAAGTGCAAAGTAAACGGAGAGAAACATTCTCTAATATGCAACTATATTTCTATTGAAAAAAGAAATGAACCAATAGCTAAACCCACTTAGAAATGTTGACTCATTCAGGATCACTAACCTAGTGATGGAGATGAACTTCAAATCTACATATTGCTAGCACATTTGGGTTTATTATTTTGTTTCATTTTGCCACAACTCTCAGAGTATAGCATAATGTTTATAAAGTACAGTTTTGGAATTAAAATTTTAACTGCACCATTTACGAGTAGTGTGAATGGGTAAGATACACAAATTCTTTATGATCTGGTTTCCTCATTTGTAAATGAGATAAAATTACCTACCTGAGAAGTTCAAATGAGATAAAAAGCTCTTACAGCATGGTACCTCTCATATAGCAAGCTCTTAATAAATGTTAGCTATAGTCATTACATTATAGCTTTCCAACAAAACAAAAGAGTTCCACCTTATGTTTTAAGTATACTTAGAGTTGGGAAGTGACAGATCTGAATTTATAACAAAGGAGCATGTATTGGTCAAGGGTGTTCAAGGTTTGGGGCATTGGAAGTAATAGGAAAAGGCACCAGACTTTCTCTGCCACCTTCAGAGCATCTAACACAGGCAGGACACTTGACATTCAAGTCTATTCTCAACAGAGCCAAGGACAGATGTTGGCTGATGTAATAGGCTATCATTTGATAAATAAAGGGGAGAGTATTTATAGATGTGGTACATAGCAGTGAGCTCCATCAGAAGAGAAAAAAAAATAATTAGTGAAACAAGACCAGATACCAAGATGGATGGGTAGAAAAATGAAAGCAATCTAGATTGAAAAAAGAGAGAGAGAGAGAGAAGAAGTTTTTTCCTTGGAATTTCTGAGTACTGACACTGCAGCAACTGTCATTAAGTAGTAGTGGACCTTGATCCATAAAACAGGCAGCTCACAGAGTGACAGCCCTCCAGGAGGCAAATGAACCCTAGATACTTGATATTTCCTAAAAATTTCACAGTGAACTCTTTATTAGACACAGGGAGATTACTGGATGTGAAAGAGTCACAGAGCTTCTTATCTCATCCAATGTGGGCCCGTGTGTTGTTTGCATAGTTATACCTCACAAAACAACTTTCCTTAAATGGTGTTTCATATTGTTAGACTCAAGTTACCTGTGATCCTGATAGAATAAGGACATCAACCTGAATGGATAATGGCTATAGATTGGATTGCATTGGGATCATTGATTTCTAAATTGATTTCTAATTCTATCTCTAGAGATATCTCTAGAGAGGGAATTGAACCAGGTACACAATGTGGGCAGAGCAGTAACACAGAGCCTATTTCCTCCCACATGAAAAGAAAGCGTTGGTCTGCACCCTCTCTAAGGTGCTTCCTGGTGGATTTTCTTATGGATAATTCAGCAGTATGGATGATAATGGTTCACTCCTGACTTCTTTGGTCTTCCAGATTATCCATGACCTTCATAGAACTGTCTTTGAAAGAACTGATATTTACTGTAAAGGAGAGAGACAGGGAGGGCCATGATTCATGTCTGAGGAGAGCCTTTTACTTGCCTCCAGATTCCTTTGAAGTTGAACACATATACAAGGGGAGTCACAGCTCTGAAATTGGGCATTAGTCACAGCCCAGAAAGTAAATGACAGTTCCCTTGATTCTCTTCACCAATTTTAAATGAGTGAAATGAGGAGAGGTGGGTGTGTTCAAGTCTCTTTTGAAACTGTTGTGCTGAATTTCATGTCATGGAGAAGTTTCCCTCAGGGCAAGCACCCTTCTGCTAAATTTCACATGGTTATGCATTTTAAACTATGAATATTCATTTGATTAATATTTCTAGAACCATGAGTTTAAAAAAAAAAGTCTATTCAAACACAACAGCCTGAGAACATTAGGAGATGGACATGTTATTAGACCTGAATGGTCTATCGACAGGCTTCCTCTATTATCTGCCCTCATGTAGGAGACAGGAGAGAAAGAGAGAATCAGAAAATCAGAGGTCAGCTTTCCAAAACGCAGTTACCAGCATTTCAAACACGGCCGTTAGCAGAACAAAGCAGAATGAACAATACACCTTCTTTGAATGAAGGTGTGTGGAAGGTGAATTTAAGAATATCCTTAACTCTGAAAGAATAAATTATTTTCAAAAGCATTCACTGAGACATCTTTTCCCAGTTGTAGCTATTGGGGAAATATATCTTTATAACCCTTTTAAGTGCTAGTAGGAAATAGATACAGAGAGAGGGAGGGGAGAGAGGCATGTACAGATCACGGAGAGATGGGTGGGGGAGGGAGAGACTGAATGTCAAAGGCAGAGGAGGGCATGAGCCTTGCTACAGCAATAATTCTTTACATAGAAATATATCTTAAAACTAAGGTTTTTATATGTGTGGGTATAAATATTACATATTCATATAGATGTGCATAAATAAATATTATGTATAGAAGTATGTGTGTATATATGTATGTATTTCTATCCTATATGCAATATACATGCATATGTAGGGCATATAGAAGTATATATGTGTATATGCATATGTATGTCTGTATTTATATATATATAAATGTATATTTCTATTTAGATTTCTACCCTACATGCAGTATATCTGTGCGTATATGCAGGATATATAGGATATATGCACGTGTATACTACATATAGGATAGAAATCTTTCTTTCGAATACCATTGTATTTGATGCACTTACATATATAATAGGAGTATGTGTGTGTGTTTTACATAATCAATTACCTATCAGAATAGAAATATTAAACTGTAATTGACAAATTACCAAAGGTTCAGGGTGGAGTAGTTCCAGAATTAAGTTTGGCCCCCAGGGGGGTCAAATTTTGGATGAAAGACCCACACTTGGGACTTTTACCTCCAGGACCCTACCAGGTTTTCAGGGTGAATATAATCTGAGAAAAATCCCCCCATAATCCAGGAGAGAGAAGAGGAAAATAACCACTTTGAAATATAGTCAGAGCATTATTTTTTCTTAACAAAGGACCTCCCTCAAAAGACAGGATGTTACCAGAGACTGAATGGTCTGGGGGAAGGGAAAGCCTCCTCAGGGCGTCTAGACTTCCTGTCTCACCTAAAGGGGAAAATGCTGAGGAGCTCATGTGCAGGTCACAGCCCAGGGACATGGGCTCACACGGACTAAGATCTAATCATTAGATTACAGACGGGTTCCCAGCCCCTCCTACCTTACATCATTAGACACCTATAAAAAGCCGGATTACAGCTAAAAGAACTTCAAAGCTCAGAGCCTATTTAAGAAAGATTCTCTAGAGAAGCTCAGACAGGAGGAGAGACAAAAAACGAAGACATCACAGAAAATGTTAGCCTCTGACACCGACAGCTGCACTGAGGAGTAGACCCAGCCCAACTCTTAGCCACACGATTGTGGAACCTCATGTTGAGGGCCTATCCCCGCCATCCCATTTACTCAGTACATGGTACCCAGCTTTCAACAACGACAAAATTACAAGGCTCACCAGCAGGCAAGTTTGAACACAGTTTGAAGAGGCAAATCAAGCACCAAAACAGACCATATTTGTGGTGCATAAACAATGAATTTTGGAACACCAAAAAGAAATAAAATAAAATAAAATGGAAAAAAGACCAGACTATATTTGACAAAGTTTTGGAATCATCAGAGCAAGAATTTAAAATAACAATGACTGATATGCTGAAGGACCCAGGCATATCATATTCAAACTGCAGAAAATCGATGATAAGGAGAAAATCCAGAAAGAAGCCAGATAGGGAAAAATAAGAATTACATTAGACTTTTTTCAAAAAACATGCAAGCAAGAATGGAGTGAAATAAAGTCTTGAAAGAAGAGAACCAACAACCTAGACTCATTTATCCAGTGAAATTACCCTTCCAAAATTGAAGATGAAATAAAGACTTTCTCAAGCAAACATACATGGAGGGACTTTTTCACCAGGAGACCTGCCTTGCAAGAAATGTTGAAAGCATTTCTTCAAAGACAAGGAAAATGAAATAGGTCAGAAACTCAGATTTACATAAAGAAAGGAAGGACATTTGAGAAAGAGTAAATGAATGTAAAATAAAATATTTCTTTTTTTAAACTTTTAACATATATAACAACTAATTTCTTGCCCAAATTACTGACAACAATGTGTTTGGTGATTATAGTTTATGCATAAGTCAAATGAATGACCGCATGCTTTAAGGGAGGGGTAGGGATGAGGAAGGATGTGTTACAAGACTCCTGCACTATCCATGATGCAATGTAGCGTTCTTTGAAAATGGGCATAGATTGGTCATAAATGTATACTACAAACATGAGGGCAATGATTTTTTTTTAATTCTTTATTTAAATTCAATGTAGTTAACATATACTGTATTATTAGTTTCAGGGGTAGAATTTAGTGATTCATCAGTTGCCTATAATACCCAGTGCTCATTACCTCAAGTGCCCTCCTTAATGCCCATCAACCATTTTGTTCAAGAAGTGAGTCTGAAGTTGGCGATTTCCCTTTTCTAGGCATTTGTGGAATTCAAAAATGGCACAAGGCCAGCAGCTAAGAAGCTGTGCACAAAACCACTGAAATGCAGAATGAAAGACTCAGTCGTTTGCTATGCTGAGTAAACAACTGAGTTTCAGAATCAGGCAGGAAGGAAGGTACCTGTGTAAGCCAGAGCTCCAGTCTCACAGCTGGGAATGCTTGGATGGCTCTATTCTAAAACCAAACCCTTTGATACTGCAAGCCAGATGTCAGCTGAACCAGGACTCCTTCCCTGACAGAACATTAGTCACCTCCTCTGAGCCCTCTTCTCTAGACCTTGACCTTGGTTGCCATCCTGGACCCTCAGCCCTGTTTCAGCAAGAATCCTGGCATATAAGTTTAACAGGTATGCCTCCACTCTTGAAATCTAATCAACCTCCTCTTAATTTTCCAACCACTGACTCCTGCCCATTGGGTATACATCCCCAGATGCCCTCACTACATTTATATTTGGAGCTGAGCTCAGATTGATATTCAAGTCTCTCTCCCTACTGCAGTAGCATGCCTGACATCTGCCTCCCCATCTTTAACTAGTGCCCAGCTCAGTTTCTCTCTAACACAGTGGATGTTAGATCTGTTTCCAGCACATTCAACACAGCAGAAAAGAGAATAAATGAACCACAAGATAGGTCAGTCGAAAATATCTAGACTGAGGCTTGTAGAACAAAAAGAATGGGAAATACAGAGCAAAAGCATAAAAGATAGGTGAGGGAAAGTTTCATTTATATGGACTTGAGGTCCCAGGAAGGTTGTAGAGAAAGAATGGGGCAGAAAATGTATTTGAGCACATGATGTGAAAGAAGTCTCCTAAACCAGTGAAAGACATGAGGTTCAGGTTCAAGAAGGGAAAAAAATAAATGCAAACAAAACTGTCCGCGGGTTTATCATGATAAAATTGATAAAGGCAAACAAAATTTTTGAAAACAGACAAAAACATGAACATAGAAAAATTAAAAAAAAAAAAGAGAGGGAGATAAACCAGGAAACAGACTCTTAACTCTAGGGAAGACACTAAGGGTTGCTGGAGGAGAGACGGGCAGGGGATGGGTGAAACAGGTGATCAGGATTCAGGAGGGCACTTTTGATGAGCACTGTGTTGTATGTAAGTGATGAGCCACTAAATTCTACACTTGAAACTAACATTACACTATATATAACCCAACTGGAATTTAAATAAAAACTTGAAAAAAATCAGTCAAAGAAATAATTATCCTGAAACCTGCCCTCACAGCAGAAATGACAAAATCCACAAGATGGTATGTCATCTTTAAAGTGGCGAAAGAAGCTAACATAGAACTCCACAGAATTCAATACCCAGCAAAAATACCCTTGAAACACGAAATTAAACAGAGATATTTCTAGCTAAACAAAAACTCAGAGAATTTTTGCCAGTTGGCATTCACTTAAGAAATTACTTAAGATAATTTTTCAAAGAAGAAGAAAAAAAAATCCCAGATGGAAACCTGGGAATGCCAGAAGGAATGAGGAGTAAAAAATAGTAAATATGTAATTAAATATAAATATATATGAACTATGCAAAGCATGAATATTAAAGCCTCATGGAGCTTAAAATACATGTAAAATTAAAATATAGAGAAACAAGCCCCACAAGCATCAAGAGAGTATAAATGGTGATGAAGACATTGAGCAGAAAGTAAAGAAAATTCTATTATATGCCAGGAAGTAATAAATCAAAAAGAACAATAAAAATATCAATCTAAAATACAATAAAATGTAATAAAATTATATTATAATAGTATTGTGTTAACAGACAAAGGAAAATAGATGAAAATATAATAAGGAGATGTCTTTACAAAAGAAAAAGACATAAAAATATATAAATACATTTACACAGAATGTAAGAGAGATAAGAAATGGAGTAATAAATTTCTATTCATTCAAAAGAGGATAAGAAAAGAAAAAAATATAAATACCAAGTAGTAACCAATGGAGACAAGTAACAAAGGCAAGTGTTGCTTCAAGGAAACATAAAGACTGATCAGTACTTGTCAAGGGACAAAAAAACACCATTTACCAGGAAGGAAAGGCAGTGATATTACTACAGATCCTACAATAGTTAAAATGATGAAAAATACTAAAATGACTCTATGCCAAAAAAAATTTGAGAACAGAAATAAAATGGACAAATTCTTTGGGGGAAGAAAAAAACTTATCAAAATGGCATAAGAAGAAATATAAAATCTGGATATATTTATATTTATTAAAACAATGCCATTTATAATTGCACTAAAAAATCCAAAATGTATAGGAATAAATTTTAAGAAAAGACATAGAAAACCACTTTACTAAAAGATGAGAAGCATTACTGGCAGAATTAAAGCCAAACTTAATGCAGAGATATGTCATGCTTATAGACTAGAAATCTCAATATTTTTAAGGAAACTATTTTCTCCAAACTGACCTATAGATTTGAAATCCTAACATGGTTTACCATGGAAACGGACAAACTGATTCTAAACTATGTATGAAAATACAAAAAAAAAAAATCTTAAAGAACAAAAGTAGGGGATGCACAAGCCTTGATGTCAAGCTTTACTACAGAAGGCAGTCACTGGTCTATGGACACAGAAATAGATTATTAGCACAGAACAGAGGTCAGAAATAAACTCGTGCCTAGTCATCTGATTTTTTACTAAGGCCCTGGGACATCTCAACAGATAAACTCCTTTGGAAAAAAAGGTACTTCGTTAACTGAGTAAACATGGGGAGAGACTAAGTATTGGCTCCTAACAGATTTTTCACAACATTTGAGATGGATTATGGCCCTAAATTTAAAGGTTCTCTCCAAAGTCACATGAGGGTAGCTTTTCAAATTTCAGATAAGTAAGAATTTCTTTGAAAGGATAAGCCCCCCAAAATCATAACCATGAAAGAAAGAGGGTAAACGGGAAACTAATAATAATTTAAAACATCCACTCCTCAAAAGATACAGCTAAGAAAATGAGAAGGCGAGACACAAGCTGGGCGAAAGCATTTTCAGTGCCTATGTCTGGTCATGGGGTAAAGGAAGGGTTCTGTGTAGTGCTGGGGTCAACAGAGACATGAATCTACACATCTTTCAAAACCCGTAGAGCTAAAGCAAGCAAACAAACAGAAAAGCAAAACCCCCAGAGCTGTACATATCTCTGAGTCAACTTTAATGTATGCAAACTGAAAAATAAAAATTAACCCAAAATGTCAAAGATCCCAGGATGGAATGACAAATGAATCTGAGTATCACGGATATATGACATAATCCCACCGAAGGGGGAAGGAGTGGAGAACCTGACCAACGTTAGTTTGGAAAACAGCGTTTTGATCTAGAAACTATAAGACGAAAGACAGAGGAACTATAGTTGTATAATTGCTTCTCATGGCAGCATGGTTGATAAAGTGTTAAACAAATAAGAAACGGATGGTGTGTGGCTGGACATAGTTTCTTATTGTTGGAAAAGGAAATCCCTGGTAAGCAAGAAGGCAAGGCTTCAGTGAACCCCAGGGGAGTGTGGATTAGTGAGAGTCATCAGTATGAGCTCATTGGGTATACACACGTACATGCATGAGTGCAGAGACATGGGTTACTCTACATACACAGGCCATCTCCCTCTGTCCACTGAGATAGCCTTGACACCTGGTACCAACATCTAGGTTTCGGTATCTAAATATCATTCTCTTAGAAAAGGAACCAGGACTCCTTACAGAAACATCTGATTCCAGAACAGTGACGGGAAATGTACGAGAGGAGCCCAGAGCATTTCTTCAGTCCAGAAACTATGGAGGTGTTGACAAAACTGAAAGCACGGGCACCTAATCAAAAGGGCATGAGAAACCTGAGAAAGCCACGATGGCCAAAGCTGGAACCACTTGAACGACAGAAAAAATAATGTAGTTTGAATTATAATTCACGGGATAAAGTAAGTCTGTAGTCATATAGATAAATGGTTGAAAATAGAAATAAATGAAGAAGAGGCAAATCTCCCTTACAGAAAAATCTCAAAAAGTATGTGTAGATACCTTCCTCTGCTGGAGGTCCAGCCTAATCTGTCTCCCACTCTTTGACAGTGGTCTGAATTTAGTGACTCACTCACAGGAACAGAGTAGAGGGAAAAGTAGTAAGTTCACACTGGAGGGACCTGGCCAGGTTCTCCCAAAGTAAGAGAGCAGGAAAATATGCCCTCGGTGCTATGAGGAGGCCACATAACCCCACAGGAGGTGAAAGGGAGACTTCACCTCTGTGGCATCCTCTCCAAAAACTCCTAACCAGGTCTAATTAAGAAGAAATACACCCACGTTCTTCCAGTACCTGACCAGGACTCTCAAACTATCAAGGTCCCCTCTCTAGCGCTCTCTCTCTCTCTCTCTCTCTCAAATACATAAATAAAATCTTAAAACTGTCAAGGTCATCAAAAACAAGGACGATGCGAGACAGTTGCGGACTGGAGAAGCCAAGGAGACATGACAACTAAATGCAGATTGCATCCAGGGACAGGAAATGGCCATTAATTAAACACGAGCAAAATCCCAGTGAAGGATGGATTTTGTTGACTAGTAAGTTACTGATACTGATTTTTTAGTTTTGACAAAGGTACCAGGATACTGAAAGGGGGTGACATTAGGGAAGGTGATAGTGGATGAGGGGCATGGGGCACTCTCTGGGCTACTTTTGTAAATCTGTAAATCTGAGATCTTGGAACACTGAAAAAAATTAAATTAAAAAAAATTTAAAGTTTACTTTAAAAAAAAACTTATGGTACAGTGAATCCCAGCAGAGGGATTCAATAAATGTTGTTGAATGAAAGGGTTATAGGTATGAATGACTTTGTGCCTCTACAGCACAGTAAGTAATCACTAATAGAAGAGTTTAAGGCAACAATTACAAAGTAGTAATAATAAGTTGTCCTCAATGAAGGATCACACTCAGGTCTATACAGCAAAGCCTTTCAAGATGCAACCCCAAACTGCTCTTAGCAAAGCTGTCTAGGTCTTTAGTGTGTGGATTGTACACAATTTTCTTTCTGTAACAATTCTCTTAGCTATGAAGTTCAGGTCTGACATCTCTAAACCAGAAGAACACAGCATAAAATTCAAGGGCCCCTTTTAAAGAATACATATTAGATTCCCAGGAACAAAGAGAAATCTGATAGTCTCCTCAAATTCCTCTTTGCCTTTTGCCCTAAAACTAGTTTTGGGTCAATGTTTATTTTCTAAGCTGTGCTTTCTTTTGATGTTGTCATGGGCAGTTTGAAAAATTATTAAACCTCATTCTTCCCAGTATTCTATCCTACACTGGCACAAATACAAGCTGAACTTTAAGATCATTCATTGAAGTTCTAGGTGTTCTTACAGGTTAAGTCAAAGGCACACCAGAGCTCGACTGAAATCCCCATATTGTACCAGATCTGAAACCCACCTTGACAAAAAGAATGTGAAGGACTGATGGAATTTTAAAATGCATGAGCTCCCTTTCTTTTCAACTCTGTGCTTTAGAGGAAGCCTTTCAACAACCAGTGTTGGGGTGAAGGATATCTTGTTTCCTAGCTGCAATACAATTTCACAGAACGTGGAAATGAGAGACAGAAAAGAAGTATTAAATCCTCCTGTCCACTCCCTGCCACACAGGATTGCTCCCTGCAGAACATTTTCTGTTGCTTTGTAGATTTTGAAATGACTCAAGCAAGGAGGTTTCCATCACTTCCCTCAGGAGACTTTTCAATGGTTTAATGGCCCTCACTGTTAGGATTGCTTTAATTTTCCTTTGCTCAATTTTCCCTTGCTTAATTTTATTCTGTCTTCCTCAGTTACCCTCCGCAGCGCTTAGAGCGTGTTATCGTCCGTTAGTCATCAGAAGCATGAATTCAGCGCTTTCAGTCCCTCTCAGTCTCCCCCAGCTTTTTCTCATTGACTTTTCCTGGAGACATTGGATTTGTTGTCAGTCAACACCAGATCGATTTAAGCAAAGTATAACTAAATGAGTAGTACTCCATTTATCCCAGAACCCTATAACATGTGTCTAACATATCCTTGGATGAATGGCGAGGCTCTCTGTGATCTAACACCTCCTTAGTCCAACGATGTGCGAAGAGAAGTACGCACTGCTTTCCATGGATTTAAACCCTAAATCCTAGCATGTGCCTACTAGGGAAGAAGACCAAGACTGAAGCCACTTCCAGAGAGCAAACAGGCCTGACTATGGGTGGACCAATTTTTTTTTTTTTTTACCATGAGAATGCTTCCTATCTTATTCTAGGAGATTTGAAAAATTATAATGAAATAAATTATGAATTATTTCAAATGAAATATATCTGGAAACTATTACAAATATATATTTCAATAATTTTAAAAGTTTATCTTCTGATATTAGGAACTTTAAAAGGAAAATTCAATAAACTTGATACTTATATTTGTAATATGGGAATTAGGGTCCTTATTCTTAGCTGGTGGGAAACAGCCTGGGATCTGAGAAACAGACCCAGGAGCATTTAGCTTGAAGCAACAGAAGCCTGAGGAGCACTCAGTCTCCTGCCCCCCACTGTGAACTGAACAGTTTGTGCCTCACTCCCCCTATACTGATGTTGAAACCTACCCCCCAAGGTGATGCTATTAGGAGGTGAGGTCTTTGTGAGATGATTAGGTCATGATCCGTGCCCTTATAAAAGCTGCCCAAGAGAGCTCCCTCCCCCTTCTGCTACGTGAGAACAGTGAGCAGACGGCTATCTGAAACAGGCAGCAGGCTCTCACCGAACACCAAATCTGCCAGCATCTTGATCTTGGACTTCAGGCCTCCAGAACTATGAGAATTAACTGTTTGTCGTTTATAAGCCACCCAATTTGTGGTATTTAGTTATAGCAGCCTGAGCTAAGACACCTCTGTTCCTCCCATTAATCCTCAGAATTACTGGGAATAAGCTTGTGTGTGTGTGTGAGCACGTGCACACACATGTGGTGGGGGACAGTTTGCAATGGGGAAGAATTTCTGAGTAAACATATCTGTTCAATTGCCCAAAGACAGAACAGAAAGACAGAGACCTCAATCTCTAATGTTCTGGCAATTGTTATTATGTATATTTGCATTCTAAATATGTATTCCATTTCTTTCCTAATTATGCGTTTATAACTTCATAATTTTTTCTTGACCAAGACCACCCACGCTTTAGGCCATGTCATTGTGAACCCATCAGTTTCCCCAAAACCACAACATGAGCCAAGAGAAGATGATAAACATTGACCCAAGATAAGGGCGAGTAGTACATTCTATTTCTACGCCTCTGCCAAGTGATCAAACACAGAATCCTACAGGTACACATTAAGAATCTAGGGACAAAGTTCACCCAGGGTTGGAGTGACAGTTATTTTATTCCCTAAATTTTAGAGGTTTTGATCAATTCTGCAAGTTTAAACTTAAAAAAATCAAAACCTGAGGGATATTGTTTAATCCATACTTCTTGATTTTATTTGGCTACAAACCCACTTCCCCGCCCCCCTTTTTTTAACAATGTTACCCACCATTTTGCTGATGGAATTCATGTTCAGAGGAACACATTCTGGGAAATATTCCACCACTGCATCCCTTACAAATCTTGCATAGTGCTCTTTGCACAGTAGGATTTATAGCACACATTTAATTTACTTGATTATTGAATCCTGTAAAGAGGTTTAAAAAAAACAGACAAAAATCTCCATGAAGCTTAATGAGTAAAAGTCTCTCTCTTCCTTAGTTACAAAACCCCGACAAACACAAGAGGAATTAGAGCTGTCCTGTTTCTGAGTGATGTCATGGACTTTGTAGTCTCTACCTGGCTCTGAATCTCTGATCCTTGTAGGTATTTTTCCACTTGAAGTATATTGGGCCAATCATGGCGGACCCCCACCTGGCTGATAAATCATGCAGAATTACTGTCTGCCTCAAGCCTCACCAGAGGTTTCTTGAAAGCCATCTGGGCTGATGTTACTTATCCAGCTGTATTTCTTAAATCTTTAATTAGCAACAGGTTTTTTTGTGTGAGGACAGAATGCAACCCCTGGGCTTCTTTGTGTGCCAGTGAACCTCACATGCTCTTGGGAAGGCTTAATTCCAAATATATTCTCTTAGTGTGCTTCCCCCACAAATGCTCTGCATTGGAAGCAGGTGAGAAAACAAATTATTCTGATATCTCCAAAGTGAAAATGAATGCCAGTTGATTGAGAAAATCCTAATATCCATTTGTGGATCTCATCCACAAAATCAGATATTTAAAAAGATGAATATATATGTATTGAATATATACGTATTGATTTTACATCTACTTCTATCAGTTTTTTTGAGGGAGAGGAATTGAAATCTCCAGCTGTAACTGATTCATCTATTTCTCCTTGCAGTTCTTTCAGTTACATCATCTGAATTAATCCACTCCTTTATCATTCAGAAAAGTTCTTTATCTCTGGCAATGCGTTTTCTTCCCCCTCTAGAATTTAATTTGATGGATGATATGGTAAATCCAGTTTTCTTTATAATTGTTTCCAATTTTGTCACTTTAAGATATTAGTGCCTTTACTTTTACCGTGCACTCTAGTACTGAAAATACTGCCATGTATATGTGGTTTATGTTTTAATCCAATATGACAATCTCTGTCTTTTAATTTGTTTTTTTAGCCTTTTACATTTAACAGGATTTTGCTACCACCAGATTTGTCTATCACTTTGCTATGTGCCTTCTATTTGTTTCATCTATTTTTCCTTCCTCTTCAACTGCCCACTTTAAAATTAATTGCATTTTTATGCTTTCATTCAATCTCCTTCATCAGATTATTAGATATAACTTTTAGTTTAGTTATTTAGTGGTTGCTTTAGGTTTTCTAACATGTGTTTTTTACGTATCACACTATACTTTATGTGATTAATACTGCCGCATGTATAGCCAAAAAAAAAAAAAAACATACAATAATATACTTCCATTTATCCCTCTAGACCTCTGTCATTATACATTCCATTCCCATATGTTCATTTGTTTGTTTTAGAAAGGGAGGGAGAGGGAGGAGCAGGGTGGGAGTGGGGGGTTGAGAGAGAAACTTAAGCAGGCTCCATGTTGGGGGGAACCCCAGAATAGGGCTCGATCTCACAACCCTGAAGTCATGACCAGAGCAGAAATCAAGAGTCAGACATTTAACCAACTGGGCTGCCCAGGCACCCCTCCATTCCTATATGTTATAAACACTATGGCATATTATTACTTTTGTTTAAGCAATCAAGAACATTTTAAATGTATTTAAATATTAAAAATACTCTTATGTTCTTTATAATAATATTAGTGTAACAATTCCCAGAACCCCTCCTTCCTCTGGGTAGCCCCATATTTAATCCAGGGCCATTTTCCTTCTGCATAAAGAAGGAAATAATCTCAGACTGTCAGTGATAGGTTGTGCCAACTTTTGTAATTCTAATACCTGAATCAGCTGTGGGTCAGTTATAATTTATTAATTTATCTTCTCATGAGTTATACTGCCCTACTCATGCTTGGTAACTTTTTATTTGGTACCAAACAATTTAACTTTATCTTGTCAGTCACTATCTGTATCTTTATTCCCATGAATATTCTTCAGGTTTTATTCTGGCATGCAGCTAAAATTACTTGGAAACAGATTAGTACTTTTGAATCTTTTTTTTTTTTTTAAGAAATATAGGCAAGTTTTTTTTTAAGATTGTATTTATTTATTTGACAGACAGAGATCACAAGCAGGCAGAAAGGCAGGCAGAGAGAGGGGGAAGCAGACTCCCTGTTGAGCAGAGACCTCGATGTGGGGCTCCATCCCAAGGCCCTGAGACCATGAGCTGAGCCGAAGTCAGAGGCTTAACCCACTGAGCCACCCAGGTGTCCCTTGAATCTTTATTTTAAGATTTGCTAAGGTGTACCGAAGCACTATTTAATCTAAAGCTAATTGTTCCCCATTAATGAGGCATGCTTGTTCAGAACACTCTGCCCAGTATCCCATGAATTATGAGAATTCCTAGTCTGGCAGATGGGATAGTCACTATTCCCAGTGTTATGATGGTCTCTGTTCTCTCTAATTCTCCCATGTGGTTCTTTCCTCAGTCTCAGGTGCTTTCTTTACATGCATTGTGAATATTCTGCTTAATATTCAAGAGGGACCCTTTGCAGATTTCTGAAGTTTTCTTTTCGTCTGCAGCTCTTTCCTCTTTTTTTAAAAAAAGATTTTATTTATTTTTTTGACAGTGAGAGAGGGAACACAAGCAAGTGGAATGTGAAGAGGAGAAGCAGGCTTCCCACTGAGCAGAGAACCCAATGTGGGGCTCGATCCCAGGACCCTGGGATCATGATCTGAGTGGAAGGCAGATGTATAACAGCTGAGCCACCCAGGTGCCCCACTCTTTCCTCTTTTGTACTCTGTTTTTCACATTCTAGATGGTGTATTGTCCCTGGGCTTTCATCTGCATCTTATTTGCTCTGGGATTTCACCAGCCTCAACACTGTGCAC
>RCUC01102016.1:0-17763 GCA_003697995.1 Taxidea taxus jeffersonii
GCAAAAAGACCATATATTTAAAAATAATAATAAATGCTTGTCTTGTGCCTTCTTCCCAGATTCTGTTGACTGAAGAGTTTGTAGAGAAAATGCTGGAGGACTTGGAAGATTTGACTTCTCCAGAGGAAGTAAGCCTGTTTCATTCTAACAGTGGCCTCCAGTCTCCAGGAGCCCGTGTGTGTCTTTCGGTCTGTCAGTCTCCAAGGTGTGGGGAAGGGCTGGAGAGGAGACCCTGTAGGTGTTAAACAGCTTTGTTTCCGGTTCCCCAGCCGCTGCCACCCCCCCGCACCCCCCTGGTCCAGCTGTCATAAGGACACATGGCCAGTTGTCTGAACTAGCGGCTCCTGAGAACCTCACTAAAGAGGCAGCCAGGGCCTAAGGGCTGGTAGTTCTTCCCCAGCCCCTGCTTTCCCTGGCAGGTTCTGAACAGAAAGCCCACACCCACTGCCAGAAAACATTCCACTGGGGAGTTCTGGTGGGCAGTAAGGGACTCCTGCTCTCGCCTCAGGCCACCCAGGAGCCAGCCTCCTTTCTCGTGTCTCTCCCCTCTTGGTCCCCCTCTTCCAGCCGGAGGAGCTGGCTGGCCAGGTGGGGGCTTGTGCCTTCCTTGGCTACCCATGTGGGGTACAGGAATGGAGCCCATAATCCCCTTTGTTTTTCTTCCTTGTTCCTGGCATCCTCATTTGCAGGGACTTACCTCATCCTGGAAAGTCCCTTCCCCTCCCCCCGGCCTCCTCCTAAGCAGCACCCCAGTGGGATCTGAGCCTTCCTGGCCTCAATGCCCCATAGGTTAGTGGAACATTAGCAACCTCGCCAGGCCTCTGGAGAGCTCTTCTGGGCCCTCCCCTGCCTGTGGCAGAGACAGACCCTTCCATAGCCCTTTCTGCTGGGAAACGTGTTTGGGGGAGAGCTCCTTCACCTCCCAGGGGCCAGCCTTTCAAGCCAGAGGGAGGCCACGTAGGAGCTAGCTTTCAGCCAGGCCTGGAGCGCCCAGCTGCCAGGGTTCTCTGGGCTGCATCCGCCGGGACACGGTGGCCTCCGACACCCACCAGGTGGAGGAGAGCACACAGGGTGAGCCTGTCCTGTCCACGTCTCCAGGTGGATGGCAGCTCCTCAGAGCCTGAGGTCACCTCTGTCCTCTGGGAAATGGCTTGAGAAGTTAACTCACTGATACGTATTCCAGAGCCACCAAGTCCTTGGTCTGTGCCAGCCAATCAACCTCGCGAGTCACTGGTCCCTGAGGCCTGGCTTCTATTCAGTCAGCCCGGAGCCAGCCGCCCAGAAGTGCTTCCGGAGAGGCCAAATCGCACTGGGACGGTAGTGCGCCAGGCCGCTGCTTTGAGCTTGGGTGTTGAGGAGGTAGGAGGGACAGGAGCCAGGGGGAGCTTAGGAAAGTAGGTCACTAAAAATGACTTTTTTCTTCTTCTTCTCTGTCCAGAGGCTGTCCCCACACCCAGCCCCACTCTCCACTTTGGTCTTGGCTTGGATAAGTCCTCAATCAGGAGGGAGTGGGGGCCAGCCAGGAAGTATCAGGCCTGTCCACTTCCAGTTCCCGCTCTAGGCAGGCCCAGGGCCCCGTCCTCCCTTCCTTTCTAGCCCGGTCTGACTTATCACCTAGTCCTGGGACAGTAGGAATGGTAAAAGGCAGACCCTGTTTTCATGGCAGTGAGCATCTAGTGAGCACACCAGCTGTGTGCCAGAGGAAGTCGAATCTACCAGCCTCTGTCCCACACCCCAGACCAAAGCCTGAGACACAGGACTCTCAGCAGATCGTGATCCCTGGTGGGGGCAGGAAGAGCCTGCACTCTCCTTGGGAAACAGATGAACTTGAACAAAGGGAAGTGTGATGGGGAGGCACCAGGCCCAAGAAATCACCTCTGGCCAGCCTTGGCTTGCTCCTCTCCTCCCACTGAGGCCAAGTCAGGGCCTCCTTCCCTTTGGACCCTTTGGCAAAGGCCACAGAGGGCAGGTTCTGGGGTTCTTCTGCATCAGCCCCTGCAAGCAAAGCCATGGCCCGGACAGGACCACAGAATTCCAGACCTCAAGCCACTTCCCTGTAGCATCTGCACCACCACCCCCACCCCCCCCCCCCCCCCCCCCCACCCCCCGCCTCCCACCCCTCAGCCCCAGGGCCTCAGGGAGCAGATTCCTCAAATGCTTGTGGCTGGAGGCAGAACCAAGGAAGTGAGCTGGAGGGAGGTCAGCACAGTCAAGAAAGAGTTAGAAAACATGCCTCCTCCAACCCCAGTTAATTATTGGCAGGGCAAAGGGAAAGAAGGGGTCACCGAGCTCACGCAGCTTAACCCCAGCCCCCCACCTGGGACTAGCATTTGCAACTGAAGCCCGGCCACGGTGGCCATTTGTGCCCCCAGCACCTGGGGGACAGGGCGCGGGCCCAGGCTCTCTTCAGGCGGTGGGGACAGAAGGCAGGGAGTGGTGCTAACCGCATGCGCTCTGGCTCTGTGCTTGCTCCATCCACAGTTCAAACTTCCCAAAGAGTACAGCTGGCCTGAGAAGAAGCTGAAAGTCTCCATTCTGCCTGACGTGGTGTTCGACAGCCCGCTGCACTAGCCTGGGCTGGGCCCTGCAGGGGCCAAGGGCGAGCCCAGCAGCTCCCCGGTGACTTCCGCTGTAAAAGCTGCGCAAATGCGGTTCCCACAGATAAAAGGACACGTGTGAGGAGGACTGCGCAGCTCCCCCCACCCCCCAGCCTCACCTGCAGCTCAGGGGTCTCACCCCCCAGCCGGCCAAGCCTCCCTGGGCTGGGAGTGGGCAAATGCAAACCTTCCCCTCCTGCTGCTGCCATGGGTCGTTGTGGTTTTATTTGACTCTGGACCTTGAATGTGCCCTCCGGGGGGGACAGGCCTCGTTCTCACCTCTCCCCTGCCACGCAAGCCAGCAGGAGGGAGTGGAGTGGCTGCTGTGTGCAGGGCCCAGCTTTCCTGTGGGAAGCCTGTGCTAGGCCTGGTCCTCCGGCCATGGAACAATTCCTCCGATCGTGTTTGGTTTTCTTCCTCCTTATTTTATTTTGTCGAAACCGGATGGTATTTTATTGGTCTTCAGAGATGTCCAGAAGCCGTGTATATAATGTTTTTTAAACAGAACTTTATTCCCAGATGAACTTTCTCACTCTCTCAGACGAGGGCCTGGGCCGGTCTCCCCCTGAGCCACCACCAGAGAAAGTGCCAGGCTTCCATTCACCTACCAGCCCAGGGCCCCAGAGAGCCAGCTTCACAGAAAGGTGGATTTCTTCCCAGCCAGGCCTGGTGGAGCCTGGGGCAGGGGGAGAGCTGAGCTGCGCCCTCATACTGCCTTCAGCCCGGTTGAGCCAACTGGGGCCAGGAAGAGGTACCGCTGGTTCTCAGGCAGACTCAGCCCCTGGCAAAGTTCAAGGACCACCAGGGTCCCAGAGACTTGGCAGCCCAGCCTCATCTTCCGGGCCTTGTCCACACAACCAGGCCTGCCTGAGAGAGGGTGAGGCCCAGCACCTTTTAGACCATCGCCACCTGCCATTCAGGGCCTAGGTGTCCAGCTCTTTGACCACTCCGGTCCCATTTCCTCCTCCCCTGGGCCTCCCAGCCTCCAGGCTGCAGGACTCTGGCATATTAAAAATGGAAAAATCAACCTCTCACCATGTCCTTCACTTTGATTTTGCAAGCACTGCACTCTGCCACCCTCAGCCTCCTGGCATCCATTCGTTTCTCGTCTTTCATTCCCCATTCTCCATGTCATTCCCCATGCCTCTTTTTCTGCATCCTGGTCTCTCCCAGGCTCTTGCCCCACTACTGCAGCTCTTGTGGTTTTCCTCCCAGAAATAGACTATCTCTGGCCCATGGGTTTGGGGTTTCTCTGGGGTTGTCTACCACTTCTGACCTGGAATCAACAAGCCCCCTTCGTGCCCTCTCACCCCTGACTCTAGGGACTGCTGTTTCAAGATCTCCCTCAGGCCTTTACAAAGCCAAGTCCTTTGGGCTGTCAGGGCCTTCCCGACTGCACCCCCCCACACACACACACACGGGTGCCATAGCAGTGCCACAGGTGGCCCATAGGATGCAGGACCCCTTGATGAGAGGGTCATGAGGGCAGAGACTGGGCACTCCAGGGAGCAAGATTTGGACTTCCAAGGGGCTGTGAGGCTCCGGCCGCTTCTCCACACACCCCCTCAGGGTTGCCCAGTTCACACCATCAAACTCAGAGCTTCCAGGTGGATCATACTGGGAGAGCAAGGCTCCGGGCCTCCACCAACCACGATCAAAGCTCCTCTGGACATGGTGTTGGTAGCAGCTGTGCCTTTTGCTCCAAGGACTTTTCCAAAAGGACATGTTCTGGCCGCTGCCCACCACGGCATCTCCCTGCCTTGGCAATGCTTGTCATCTAATGTTTCGTGGCTGGAGAGGTGCCGTTAGCTTGTCTCCCTTCTGCACCACCCTGGCCCACTTCGCCACAGATTCTTTCTGGGGACCTGCCTCTGCCTGCCTGGTTTGACTGATGGGGAGGAAGGTACCTTCTGAGCTAAGCTTAGTCACCAGTATGGGAGACTGGCGGAAGGCAGATGAGCTCTGAGACCGTGAGCCCATGAAGCCTGTGGCCCCTTCCTGCCCTGTGATGTCAGGAACCTCCTAGGTCTCGCTGGGGCCAGGCCTCCCTCTCCTTTCCCTATGGTGCATTGGCTCTGGATGAGTCCCAGAGCACCCACCATCTCTGACCCGGCCTTCCAGAGGTTTCTCTGGGAGGGGGCTCTCCACCGAGCTTCTGGCTGGTAGGGGGACCCTCACTGAGGACCAAGTGAGGCCAACCCCATAGTGTGCCCAGCATAGCACTTGGCACACAGTGGGTACTCACTAAATGTGCCACTTCCCTCCCTGCAGTGCTCTGGGAGCCCTGACATAGTGAGCTGGGGAGGTACATCTCCCTCCTAAATCTGCCTCTTCCTCGTGGCTTCTCTTTGGCTTGCCCAGTCCTGCCCCCTCCATCTAGGTCCCTGTGGCTCAGGCTCTGGGAGGAAGGGGCTCCCCCAGTGCATACACATGGCAGAATCTCAGACTCCTCAGGTCCACTGTGGGCTGCAGGAAGATTGCAGACCCAGCTGTCACTCTGAGGGGCAGAGTGGCTCGTGCAAGGTCTCAGGTTTGGCCAGGGAACTGGTGCCTCTCTTCCTGCCTTTCTCTTCCTCTTGCAAAGGCAAGGCTTCGGGCAGGGACTAGGAAGCCTTGGGGAAAGTCTAAAGGGCTAGAGCATTTTAAAAAATGTACACAGGGTCTTGGGACTGGGTTTTGAGATTGAGATGAGAGCAGGGAAAGAAACCCCGAAGGTTGGTGCCCCTATGGGGCAGACCAGTAGAGAACTCCCTTGGCTGTATTTTTTTATGCAGTGTCTTTCCTCCTGGCTTCTGGGTCCCCCACACCAGGTGGGGTGCCTGGGTCCCTGTTACAAGTTGGGAGTCCTGTAGAGAGAGCTCTCCTTTTGTACAAGTAACTGAATGCTGCAATGAGCAGTCTTTTGTAAAATTTTATATTAGTTTCTAACGTCGACGGCGACTCAGTTCCTGGGGGTTGCAGCCAGCCTGGGACTTTTGTAAGAATTTTTGGGTGACTCACTTAGATGTCGTTTCCTTCTTGCTCCCTCTTCCTCTGTGTAATCTAAGTGCATTAAACATATTTGCAGAAGTGCCTGGATCTTGTGCTCCTTTTTGGATGCCTGGAGTAGGGGAGAGGCCAGCCTGGGACCCTGGCAGAGGGGTGGTTTGGACTCAGTTGCTGAGAAGAAGCCGGGATGGGGGAAGGCCCCCGAAGACTGTCGTTGGGCATGGAGGAGGTGTCAAGGAGCAGGATCATGCAGCTGGTGACTCTAGAGTCATGCAAAAATGACTTTGCAGGCTCGCTTTCATTGGTTTGAATTCCTCTAAGGTCACGGGAGTGGGGGTAGGGAGTAGGAGCAAGAAACAGTTCTGGGAAGATGAGAGGCTGGGTCGAGACCCTCTTTCTTCCTCTTCTGCTCTCCTCTCACTAAAAAAGCCCTTTCCCCTTGGGAAGATGGGCCTTCCATCCCTCCAGCCTTAGAGTTCTTGTGTCCCTTCCAGCTCAGGTCAGGAGGTGGCCACTCCCCTCACCATCTCAGTTCAACTTCCTGGGATGGACGGGCAGCCTCAGAACCATCACACCCACTGGTGTGGGTGACCCCACACCATCCGATGACCCAGAAGGCAGCCCTCCCTTCCTGTGAGCTCCTCTGGGCCTGGCCTTGGTGAGGAGGTGGTGGATCTCCCTTCCCTGGACTGCCCAGCTCCTGTCTCTCCGGGACATGGCATGGCACAAGAGAACCCAATCCTCGTGGGGAGAAGGCAACAGCCTGGGACCTTCGAGGCAGGCGGGAGGGGGTCCACATCCAGACAGGCTTTCCAGAACCTACAGGGCTGCTCCCGCGTTCTTCCCCTTCCCGCTAGGCCCGGTTGTCTGTCTTGGAGAATAGTGGGGCTGTGTCTCCTGGTGCTCGGTTTGGGGCTGTAGCACCCAGGGGGCTTTGCTAGGCTTGTGGCAGAAGTCCTGGGGGGGATCACAAGAAGGGAGGGGACAGTGGGTGTCAGCTCTTGGGAAGGGACTCTGTCCTCTGAGAACCAGCTTTATCTGGGGGACTTTCCCCAGGCCAAGGTCAGTACTCCTTCCCTTGTGACCTCCTACTGAACTGTGTGGCTGGCCCCTGGAGCAGTGGGGCAGGTCCTGTCTGGGGCCCTCAGCCCATCTGGCAGTCAGAGCAAGGGAGCTGGGAGGGCCCAGAGCTGGACTGACAATCACAGGGTGGCCCAGGCCACACCCATTCCCCTTTTCTTTTCTCCTTGGAGATTGGGGGGTGGGTGGAGGAAAGGGCTGATTATCTAATCCTCCTCATCTGACCAGCCTAGAAGGACCTGGGGTCAGAGTGGAGCTCCAGTCCTAGAGCGCGCAGAATGGCAAGATCCTGAATTTAGGTGGTTCCAGGAGATAGGACTAGGCTGAGATTCTTTCTGTGAAGAGGCACCTGGGCCTAGAGCACAGACCCCACCCTAGATTAGGGAGGGGAGAAATCTGCCATGTGATCTGTAATGTCACCTACAAAAGGCCTGTACATTCCTCCAGGCATCTGCTCTGCCCTGTGTGGGGTGGGAGGATGTCAGGGACCCTGGGTGAGGGCAAACCCACAGGCTCCAGAGCCATGGGACTAGGGAGCGTAAGAGATTTACCAAACTGGCCTAACCAGAAGGAGAATGCGGAGGGAAGTGAGTCAACCCAGACTGCCAAGCTCTGAGGTAGCTGCCGGGCTATAGCCATGGAGGAGGTGGGGAGGTCAGGGCGGGGGCGAGGGAGTGCTGTGCTGGGTAGAGAGATTTGTCCCAAGGCTGCAGGGGGTCAGGTCAGGATGTGGTCTGGGAGGGCAACCATCTCCAGGCCCCTTGTGTGGGGGCACCATGGGACTGACCGAGTCCCCTCTTCTTCTCCTTACTGCCAAGAAGTCTTTGGGAGAGAGCTAAAGCCAGGATGGGGGAAGGGGCAAGATGCCTGATGGGTATCCACCGTCTGTGTTCATTCACTTCTTCTTTCAACAAATGCATGCCAGGCCCTCTGCTATATGCTAGGAGACTGGACACAGGTCTGGCTTTAAGAAGTGTGTCATGCAGGGCACCTGGGTGGCTCAGTGGGTTAAAGCCTCTGCCTTCGGCTCAGGTCATGATCTCAGGGTCCTGGGATCGAGCCTCGCATCGCATCGGGCTCTCTGCTCAGCGGGGAGCCTGCTTCCCCCTTTCTCTCTGCCTGCCTCTCTGCCTACTTGTGATCTCTGTCTGTAAAATAAATAATAAAATCTTTTTAAAAATATTAAAAAAAAAAAGAAGTGTGTCATTCAGTGGGGAAAACAGACAAGGAAACAACTGCAAGAAAGAGCCATGAAGGAGAAAGACCGTCAGCTGCTTTCTGTCCTACCCTAACTCCACCACTGACCTCCACCACTGATCAGTGTGACTTTGGACAGGTTTTTTTCATCTGCAAATGGATACTTGCTTCACAGAGTTTTTGCAAGGATTATATGAGATAATACACATGAGATGCCTGCCACATAGTAATTGCTCAATTAGCGTTAACCCTCTATTAAAGGGTAGGTTAGGGTACAGACATAGAAAAGGTACCCAACCCAGTCTGGGAGATTAAAGGCTTCCCGAAAGAAGTGACATCCAAGTCAAAACTGAAGGATACTTAAGGATGAAGGACAAAAGAGGAGATTTATTTTCAAAAGCCCTCCTTGGGGCGCCTGGGTGGCTCAGTTGGTTAAGCAACCTTCAGCATGACCTTCAGCTCAGGTCATGATCCCGGAGTCCCGGGATCGAGTCCCACATTGGGCTCTCAGCTCCACAGGGAGTCTGCTTCTCCCTCTGACCTTCACCCCTCTCATGCTCTCTCTCTCTGAAATAAATAAATAAAATCTTAAAAAAAAAAAAAGCCCTCCAGGCAGACAGATCAACAAGGAAAAGGCCCCAAAACTCTTCTTGGGATTTGCAATGCTCGAGGTTTATGGCATCTGGCATCAAGCTTTCACTTGAGGGCCATTCCCTTGCCTTTTGGATGAAGAACATTCTGAGAGAGAGCAAGATTGGAGGCAAAGACCAGGCAGGCCTGGATTAAGGTAGAAGCAGTAGGGATGGAGAGAATGGAACTCATTCATTGATTCAACAAATATTTATTGAACACCTACTATGTGATAGGTCCTGTTCTGGGCTCTGGAGATATATTATTTTAAAAAAATTTTTCCTGGGGCGCCTGAGTGGCTCAGTGGGTTAAAGCCTCTGCCTTCGGCTCAGGTCTGATCCCAGGGTCCTGGGATCGAACCCCACATCGGGCTCTCTGCTCAGCAGGGAGCCTGCTTCCCTTCCTCTCTCTCTGCCTGCCTCTCTGGCTACTTGTGATTTCTGTCAAATAAATAAAATCTTTAAAAAAAATTATTCCTTTCACAGATCTACATTTTAGTGATGGGAGATACATAATATTTGTTTAGAATAGAATATGTAGTACATGGATGTATGTGCTATGGAGAAAAAATAAAGCACAAGAGGAGAGATAGGGCTGGGGTGGGGTGTGTTTGTAAATACGGACGTCAGGGAAGGCCTCACTGCATAGGTGACATTTGAGCAGAGGAGCTCAATGACAGGAACAAGTGTGCAATAGGGACATCTGGAGGAAGAATGGTCCAGGCAAAGTGAAGAGCGCTGCAGAGACCCTGGGGTTAGGGGAAACACACTAGGTACATTTGAGGAGCAAAAGAGGAAGCCGGTGTGGCTGGAGCAGAATGAGAGAAGGGGAGTAACAGGAGATTACTTATACAGAGGGCAGCCAGTGTAGGACCTGGCAGGCAGTAATGAAACTTGGACTTTTATTCTGAAGTGGGAAGCCATCAGGAGATTTGGAGCAGAAAAGTGACTTAGTCTGACATATATATTTTTTAAGGTTTATTTATTTTACAAAGAGAGAGAGTGAACAGGGGGAGGGGTAGAGGGAGAGAATCTCAAGCAGATTCTCTGCTGAGCAGGGAGCCCCATGGGGGTGCTTGATCCCATGACCCTGAGACCATGACCTGAGCCAAAGTCAAGAGTCGGATACTTGCCCAACTGAGGCACCCAGGTGCCCCACAGTCCACACATTTTAAAAAGATTTCTCTGGCTACTGTGTTGAGGATTGACCTGGGAGGTAAGGGCAGAAGCGGAGAAACTGCTTCAAATCTACGGAAATAATCCAGGCTAGAGATTATGGTAAAGTAACGGAGATGTGAAGAAGTGGCAAGATTTGCTAAAGGGTTGGCTATGGGATGTTCACTGAGAAGTGGACAACTTCAAAGGAGTAGGGGCAGGAGTGTGTACAGAAATTACGATAGTTTTGGACATGCTGACTTTAATATTCATTGTACCTCCAGGTGACGAGGTTAAGCGTGCAACTAGTATACAAATGGGTGACCTGAGAGATATTTAAGAGAAGGATCTATAGGGGCACCTGGGTGGCTCAATTGGTTGAATGTCCGATTCTTGGTTTCAGCTCAGGTCATGATCTTGGGGTCCTGAGATGGAATCGAATGTCGGCGATGAGTGGGGAGTCTGCTGTAAAATTATCTCCCTCTACCTCTCTGGCTTGCGCTTGCAGGCATGTTCTCTCTCTCTCTTCCTTTCTCTCTCTCATAAATAAGTAAATCCTTAATTAAAAAGAGAGAGAGAGGGATGCCTGGGTGGCTCAGTTGGTTAAGCTGCTGCCTTCAGCTCAGGTCATGATCCTAGGATCCTGGGATCGAGTCCCACATCGGGCTCCTTGCTCAGCGGGGAGCTTGCTTCTCTCTCTGCCTATATCTGCCACTCTGTCTGCTTGTGTGCTCTCTCTCTCTGACAAATAAATAAATAAAATCTTTTTTAAAAAGTGAGAGAGAGAGAAGCATCTATAACACCGGATTGGATGGCTAAGGGAGGTGAAAGGGAGATATTAAGGTCGCTTCCCTGATCCTTGGCTTGGTCACTAAGCTGCTGACAGTTCCCACTGAGATGGGGGACACAGTGGAGGAAAATGGGTTGGAATGTGAAGAGGATTATGAGTTTAGTTTCCTATACATTGAATTCAAGGTGCCTGTGAGACATCCGGGGGGACGGCAGGGTTGGCTACACTGACCTGCAGCCAGGAAGGTAAACTTCCGGACTGGAGATGGTGAGTGGGGAGCCACCAGGTTACAGACAGTGGTAAAGCTTTAGGAGTGAGAGGCTTCAGGGAGCAGGTATAGATTAGTAAGAGGATAGGATGGAGGGCAGGGCTCTGAGGACTGTCAACATTTATGAGATGGAAATTGGAGAAGTCTGCGGTTAGAAAGATAAGAAAAAAACCAGAAGAGTATGATGTCTTACAAGTTAAGGGGAGTGGTCTAGAAAGGTGAGGAATGTGAGGAATCCTTTAGATTATCCTGGAGGGCATTGGTGAAGAAGCCAGAGAAGGACCCTCCAACAACTCCAAACTAGACTTTGTTGTTTCTCTGTACCATCTTTAGAGCATGTGATTAAGGATTAGGCTTGGAAGCCATTTTCTCCTTGTTTGTTAATTCAGACATGCAAGCATTCATTTATTCATTCATTCAACAAAAGATCTCCCATGCAGGGTGGGAGGAATGCAAAGGGATGAAGACACAGGGGCTCTGTCATTGAAGGGCCCACATTAGCCCTCCAATCAGGAATAAGGAGACAGAATTCCTAGAGCAGAGAGGCCCTCTGGTTTTATGGAAGGATCAGGGACCCACTGGTTACTCTGAATTGGATTTGAATCTCAGTTCTACCATTCAGAATGTAATTGCTGATGACTCCAAAATCTATAATCGCAGTACAAACCTTCCCCCAACTTTGTATATACGATTGTCTTTGAAACATCTCCACTGGGATATCAGAGCCAACTCAAATTTAACCTAGAGCTACTGAAAAATCTCCCCACCTAAGCTCATTCTCTTCAGTTCTCTCCTTCTTGGTGTGTGCCACCACTATGCAGACTTGCTGAGGGCCAACTCCTAAGAATCACTTAAAAACATTTTGGAGGGACGCCTGGGTGGCTCAGTTGGTTAAGCAGCTGCCTTCGGCTCAGGTCATGATCCCAGCGTCCTGGGATCGAGTCCCATATCGGGCTCCTTGCTCAGCAGGGATCCTGCTTCTCCCTCTGCCTGCCACTCTGTCTGCCTGTGCTCACTCGCTCTCTCTCCCTCTCTCTCTGACAAATAAATAAATAAAATCTTAAAAAAAAAAAAACATTTTGGAGGGATAAAAAATTTTATATACCTTGTAACATTTTGAAAGTTCAAAAGGACATACTATATACAGTGATAAGCACATTTTGATCCCATTCCTATCCCATTCCTGTTAACGTGTTGATTCCTCTCCACCTCATATCTAATCCTTATCTAGTCCTGTTGGCACTACTTCCAGAATTTATCCCAAATCTGAGGGCTTTTCTTTTCTTTTCTTTTTTTTATTTTTTGTGATTTTTTAAAAATTTTATTTTTATTTATTTATTTTTAAGATTTTATTTATTTATTTGACAGAGATAGAAATCACAAGTAGGCAGAGAGGCAGGCAGAAAGAGAAGGGGAAGCAGGTTCCCTGCTGAGCAGAGAGCCCAGCCGGGACTCCATCCTAGGACTCTGGGATCATGACCTGAGCCGGAGGCAGAGACTTAACCCACTGAGCCACCCAGGCGCCCCTAAAATTTTATTTTTATTTAAACATATAATGTAACCCCACCCCCTCTCCCAACCCCCCTCCCCCCACCCCCCTCAGTTTGTTTTATGGCATTAGAGTCTCTTTTGGTTTGTCTCCCCCGATCCCATCTTGTTTCATTTTTTCTTTTCCTACCCCCTTAATCCCCACCCCCGTTGCATCTCCACTTCCTCATATCAGGGAGATCATATAATAGTTGTCTTTCTCTGATTGACTTATTTCGCTAAGCATAATACCCTCTAGTTCCATCCATGTCGTCGCAAATGGTAAGATTTCATTTCTTTTGATGGCTGCATAGTATTCCATTGTATATATATACCACTCTGAGGGCTTTTCATAACCAACTTCAAGTCTAAACTCCTTACCATGACCTAGAAGACCCTACTCTGGTCCCTACTTGTCTTCTCCCTTGGAGGGACTCTTTCTGCCCTGGAGCATGCCTAATCTGTTGCTTTCCCATTTGTTTCTTCTTCTGACTGAAGCACTCTTTCCCAGGGTTGTTAATGGCCTGTGATGACTCCTGAATCAGGTCTTGGCTCAGATGTCACTTTTCTGAGGAGCCCTGTTGTGAGCCCCTTACTCTCTACCACAGACATTATCCTGTATATGTAATAATAATATTTTTATATATTATAAAATAACAATATTTATGATAATTATATTAGTATTAATCTTTATTATCATTATTATTAGGTATATGTTCTCCAGGGAATCCCAGGGCTCAGAAAAATGCCTGGCACTTCCAGACTTTTGTTAAAATATTTGTTAACTGACCTATCGACCTCCAGCAGACTACTCCACTTCTTTAAGTCTTCATTCCCTTATTAATAGAAAAGGGATTACAATGCCTATTTTGCTTGGTTCTTTTAAGCGTCAGATATCTGGGGGAAAGTATTAAGGACATCAGGGAAATAGCCACAGTGAACCTTTGCAGTTCCCTGTTCACTTACATCAGACCGAAGGAGCAGACTGAGAAACCCTCCCTTTCCTCCCAGGTAAAAAGAGCTCCGGGTGAAAAAGCCCAGGAAGAGGTGGTCCCACTACGCAGCAGCATCATCGCCCTTTTAAGTAGCGCGGAACTCTCCTCCCACCCTAGTGTTTAATGTACCGAAGTAAGTGCAAGTCACGTGAGGCTCTCGAGTCTGCCCCGCCCCAAAGAGGCGGAGCCTTAGCTTGGGGACCAATAGCGGGAACAGCCTCCGGAACAGCCCCAACTCCAGACAGGGAAAAGGGGAGGAGCCGGGAGCTTCAGCAGCTGTAACAGCACTTCCGGACAATACGCCCCGCCCTTATCCCCCCTCCCCTCCCTGTCCGTCCCGGTCTCCAGTGCCGGGTGGGCCGAACCAGCGGGTGCTGATTAAAGGCGCCGCAGTTGCACTGCCGCTTTCTCCACCCGTACCCCCTCCCCGTCTCCCCGCCCCCTTCCCGTGTAGCGGGACCGGCCTTGATGTAGGGACACCACCCTCCGCCTGTCTCCGTTCTACCTCGAGAGTCCGGCTCACCGCAGACCCCTGCCCGCCCGCTTCTCCACCCTGCCGGACGCACTCTGCTCGGAGCCCATTGTATCCCCTCGCCCCCGGCTGCAGACTCCGAGGCCAGACTGTGGCGGGAAGATCGGGGACCCCTGTGCGCCCTTCCAGCGGGTCCCATGAGCCGGGGCCCCTCCCCCGCCCGCCCTCCTTCCAAAGGCGAGGTAGCTGCGAGGGCGCCCTTCCCTCCCCGCTGAGGCGGAGGGGGCCGACTGACGGGCAGCAGGGACTCACCCCCGCCCCAGCCGCGCCCCCCCCCCGCTCCCCCTTCCCGGGGGGACAGCCGGAGCCGTAGCGAGCAGAGGCAGGAAAAGAACTGCCCGGCGCGCATATCATTTTTATTATCGAGATTATTATTAAAAGGGGGCGGGGAGCCTAGAATGCGGAGGAGGGGGCCAGAGAAGCAGCTATTTTTATTAAACAGATTATTCCTGAAATAATAATACGCGCAAGATGGCTGAAGGTGGCCCTGATGAGAGTGTTGGGGTTTTTTTTCCCTTTTTTTTTTTTTTTTTTGATCTGAGGATAAAGCTCTGAGGCGACTGCCGCTGCGGAGACCCTGCCCGAAGTGCCCTCCTCCCCTCAGTTGTGAAGCTTCGGGCGGACAAACGGACCCACAGACAGAGCGACTGGCGTGGGCCCGCCCCGGACGCGTCGCCTGGGCAGCAGCCGGGGGCCGCCGGAGCTCGCCTTTCTGCCGACTTCTTCCAATTCTAATCTTTTTTTATTTTTTGGAAAGGACCGGGGTGGGTGGAGCAGAGGTGGAGAGAAATCGGGACTTGGCATTTTCTCCTCTCTCTCTCCTAATTTAAGGGAGGCCGCCAGCCCTCCCCTTAAAAAAAAAAAAAAAAAAAATCCCACCGAGAGAGAGAGAGAGAGAAAGCCCGCTGCAGGACCCTTGAGCGAGCGCGCCCGGACCCCGGCCACCGCGGCCGCCTCCAGGAGCCCAAGATGGCTGGGCTCTGAGGGAGGCAGCCTGGCCCGGCTGGCTCGGCCCGGCCCCACCGCCGCAGGCTGGCTCCGACCGCAGCCCCGAGCCTTCCAGGCCGGAGCAGAGGCCGAGAAGAAAAGAAAGTGGGGGGGAGGGGGGCCGGGGTGGCGAAGGGGGAGGGCCGGGGGGGGGGGGGGGAGGGGAGGGCCGGGAGCCGAGCCTCCTGTTCATTAGCAGTTGAGAAAAATTCCTTTCTAGTTTGATCAATCCTTGTTTTCCTCGGCAGAGCCGAGGCGCCCGCCCAGCGCGGAGACCGAGAGCGGGGTCTCTCTGCGGCGGGGGCGGCGGGTGCCCGGCCTCGGGGAAGCGCAGAAGTCGCGAAGAGGGGGTCAGGCCGGAGCACCGCCGGGGCTTCTCCCTCCCTTTCTGGTTGGCTTTTTTTTTTTTTTTTCCACTTCTCTCCCTCCCCCTTCCGTTTCTATTTGTGAAGGGAGGAGGAAGGCAGAGGCGGGCTGGTGTCTCTGGCCGGGGACTGGAATTTCATCTGAATGACTGCCCCTGCGCGCACGCAGCGCCCCCGAGTCGGCCCGCCTGCGCCCCGCAGCCCGCACCCGCACCCGGCCCGCCAGCCGGGGGGCGCCTGCGCCGCGGCCCGGGGACCGCCAGCTCGCCTCGCCCGCCCGCTCCCGATCTAGCAGCCCTCGGCTCGGCCGCTCCCGCTTCCCCGGCTTCTCGGACCCCGGACGCGGCGAGTGAGGTGCTGCGCGGTCGAGCCGGGAGGGACCCCATCGCCGCCGCCTCTGGAGGAAGTGTGCGGCTCCCGGGCTCTGTCCGCTGCGGGGCGCGCCCCAATGTCAGCCGCGAAGCCGGGCGCAGGCCGCGGGCCGCCGCTGGCCTAGCCGCGCGGACGGGGGCGGGGGCGGCCTCTTATATGGAATTTGGACCCCGGCGCTCCCCTCCAGGGCTGGTGTCCCGGCCGCGGCCCTGGCGCAGTCCGCCGCCTCCCGCTAGTCGCTCGGGAGGAGGAGGAGACGCTGCCGGCTGCGCGCGCGGCGGGAGGACCGAAGCTCCCTCCTCTGGGGGGCAGGCGCGCGGAAGGCGCTGGTGACTGAGCGACTGTCGGGGCTGCCTGGGGCCGGAGCTCGGGGCTCGGTGGGCCTGCAGCTGCACGGGACGGACCCGCAGAGTTGGGCAGTGGGGGAGGCCCGCCCGGGCCCCCTGCCCGCGGCCGCCATGGCGGAGAATTGGAAGAACTGCTTCGAGGAGGAGCTCATCTGCCCCATCTGCTTGCATGTCTTCGTGGAGCCCGTGCAATTGCCGTGCAAACACAACTTCTGCCGGGGCTGCATTGGCGAGGCGTGGGCCAAGGACAGCGGCCTGGTGCGCTGCCCGGAGTGCAACCAGGCCTACAACCAGAAGCCGGGCCTGGAGAAGAACCTGAAGCTCACCAACATCGTGGAGAAGTTCAACGCCCTGCACGTGGAGAAGCCGCCCGCGGCGCTGCACTGCGTGTTCTGCCGCCGCGGCCCCCCGCTGCCCGCGCAGAAGGTCTGCCTGCGCTGCGAGGCGCCCTGCTGCCAGTCCCACGTGCAGACGCACCTGCAGCAGCCCTCCACCGCCCGCGGGCACCTCCTGGTGGAGGCGGACGACGTGCGGGCTTGGAGCTGCCCCCAGCACAACGCCTACCGCCTCTACCACTGTGAGGCCGAGCAGGTGGCCGTGTGCCAGTACTGCTGCTACTACAGCGGTGCGCATCAGGGACACTCGGTGTGCGACGTGGAGATCCGGAGGAATGAGATCCGGGCAAGTACCCCGCACGCAAACACACTCGCGCGCTCCCTACCGCCCGGGGACCACCCCTCCAGACAGGCCAACTCTGGTAACACCAGGCCAGAGGCCCCCTTCCAAACTCTGCTACCCTGAAAGTTTAGGGGCGGTGTCCTGGGAAGAAGGCCCCCCTCCCCCACTGCTTGATAGGTTCCTGCACCTGCACTCCTAGGGTCCATCTTTGGAGTCATTTCTAGAATTGAGGTGAGGGGTAGAGTTTGGGTGTTGCTCTTCTGTTGTGCGCACAGCTCCCTTCCCCAGCCTTGTTTCTGTGGGCCCTATGGGAAGTCACCAAGGCAGTGACCCAGGTCCTGCTTCTCCAGCTGCTGTTTATGTAATGAGTGTCCTGGAGCCGCGGCTGTGGCTGACACATCCATGATGCTGGCATACCAATGAGGAAGTAAACAAAAGCAGCCATGTTCCTTTCAAGCCCTATTGGAAACACACTGGGGGGGTGGGGTGGAGGGGAGCTTCCGGAGGGAGAACAGAACTCTGGTATCTATCTGGAGGAGGTCTGGACTGGCCAGCGGCCCCACTGAACAGTGTCTCAGCCATTCTGATTATTCCCAGTAGCCCGCTCTTCATGCGTGAGAATCACTGCTCTCGGTGAGCCTGTGTGTGTTGCCTGCGTCCGATGAACAAACCTTGAAGTCTGTGTCTTCACCACCCTGAGCCCTTTTCTCCCAGCCCAGCCCTCTATCACAGCCCTCCCACATTTGGGGAGGGGAAGTGGAAGACGGAAAAAGAATCCTGTGGGTTTAAGGTTGAGCTGCCTTGCAATCTGGTTTCAGGCAGCTGGCTCCCCTGGGCTGCCGGCTGGGTGATTACGGAACCGCATCCCCTCCCATTGTATACACCCGGCGGCAGCAGCCAATGTCAAAACCGCCTTCCCCCTCCGGCCTCTGGGCCTGGCTTTGGAGCTGGACTGAGGCAATACTTCCGTCCCCTTCAGTGGAGGGGGGCTCCTCCTAGGTCCCTCCCTGGTCCCCTGGCTTTCAGGGTTGAGTCATACCAGAAGGAAGGGGTTGGCCTGAGACTGAGCCATCTCGAAGCCCCAGTTTGGAGCCTGGGTGTGATATCATGGGGGTGAGGTTGGGCTTTGGTTGGACCGGGAGTGTTTGCTGGGTGGGGGCCCCCCGGAGGCTGGTCGAGGCCAGTGGGGAGCTTGGGTATGAGGAAGCTCTGAGCAGGGGACGGTTGTGGACGGGGGCTGTTTCCTGTGGGGGGGG
>ML097325.1:0-17673 GCA_003697995.1 Taxidea taxus jeffersonii
AAAAAAAAAAAAAAACCTCTGGCCCACAGGAGTGGGGAGTAGGGGGTTCCTGCCTAGTGGGAGACTCAATTCCTCATCTACACAAGTTCAGAAAGGTAGCCCCAGAAAGAGGAGAGGGAATGAGAGGGATAAGCCTAGTCTATCCCCCTCAATGCATTCGCTTTTAAAATAAAACCCATTTATATATAAATGTTGGCCTGATGCCCAGTCTCTGTAGAAAAGCTTTTCTGTATTAAATGCTACAATGAATTAAATTAACCATAATGATTTCTTTGTGAATGGAAACACCTCTCTCTCTCTCTCTCTCTCTTTTTCTCTCTCTCCTCTCTCTCTCTTTCTTTCTCCCCTACTCCACCCCCCCTTTGTGACATGGTTTGGATCAGGCTTCCCCCCCTTTCAACTCCACCACCACCTGACCACCCCATCCTCCCAAATCCCCCACCCCCAGCAGCAGCAACACCCTCACAGCAAGTGACCAGTTCAGTGAGTGCTTCCCAGGATGAAACCGGGGCCTTTCGGTGTCCAGTGTGGGACAGAAATCAGTCAGCCCAGGAAGGCTTGTGGGCACAAATGGTGCCCTGGGGAAGCCTGTGCCCAGCGGGGCTCCCCTAGGAGACTTTTCTGGCTGTGGGTACCAATCTCTCTGAGCCTTACTTTCTTCATCTGCAAGCTGGAGCCAGTGGTACTGGGTCCAGTAGATTCAAGGGGGAGCAACCGGGAGGGCACACACACATGCGTGGTGGCAGGCTGTGCACAGGGGAGAGGTAGATGTGAGTGTAGACATTCATGGGCCATGCTTGAGAACACCTGCATCCACAGGGGCATCTCGAAGTGTGGGTCCCTGGACCTTTGCCTGACCTCATTTGTTTAGCTATGTGGGGCGGGGGAGTGGTGCCCGGAAGAGAAGTGCATGTGAGTCTCAATCTGCAGGGAAGCCCCCAAGGGCTACAGCCTGTTGATGCTGAGAGACATCAGACAGGGGCTCGTCCTTGGAGGCACCCACAGATGCTCTGCATGGATCATTCAGAAATAGGGTGATGCCTTTCCACTGGCAAGAAGCAGGGCAGGTTTCCTGAGGGTGGTAGTTTCTAAGCTGGGGGCCAGAAGAGGGGTCCCAATCACAACAATCTTTCCCATGGACACAGGGCTTCCCATTTGCAATGCCCTTTTATAGGCATGATGTCATTTCTCCCATACATCTAGCTTATAAAGTATGTGCTATTATGCCCATGTTAGAGATGAGAAGACTGAGGGTTTCAAGGTTTGGGTACCAGATTACTCTACAGCCACAGCCCGGCTCCAGGCCACCCCACCTTCCATCTCTGCTGGGCCCAGACGCCCTCGGCCCCCACAGCCACCGCGGTGACCCCTTTTTCAACCTGTGGCTCATGGAGCTCTCCCCTGCTTCTTCACCACCACCTCACAAGGGTAAAACCCTGGGGGTGAACATTCTTTCCACAGCTTAGCTTCCTCCATCTAGATCATCAGCGGTACCCAGAACTCAAGCCTTATCCCCCAAAAGCACCAGGCCGTTGTGTACCATTGGGTCTCTTCCCACAGCCCTTTCTCTGCCTCCTTGTCCGCCTCCCACATACCTACTAACCTTGCAATTCTCCCTGGTGCCTAGTGAGAACTCTGTCACTGCCTCCCTCGCACTCCCTCCCTGTACTTGGAATGATCTCCCAGCATGATACCTAACTAGGACATTAGAATTACCAGTGGCTATGTCTGTGTCTCCCACCAGATGGTGAGTCCATGAGGGCAGGAGTGATCTCTGATACATTTCTCCATGACTCAGCAGAGTCAGACACTGAGATGTTTGTGGAAAGAAGGAAGGGAGGGAGGGAGGGAGAGTGTTTCCAATGTAGAGTAGACTGGCGTGTTCACAGCCTTCATTCTAGAGAACGCTGTTGAGATAGAGGAACACTTTATATTTGTAAAATGCATCAGCTCAGAAAAGATGGAGTCAAAGGCGGGGGACTGTGATCCAGTACCAGTTAGAAACAGGAAAGGAGAAGAGTGTGCCATGGCTGGGGTGAGTGATGGAACATGGACAATTCCCAGGGTGAAGTCTTCCCACCAAGGCTGAAAAGACTCTGGAAAAATCAGGTCCCAGCAGCCACAGAGCACAGCAGGCAGAAGCCACAGGCCCCAAAGGACCAACCCTGCAGACAAAGGCAGATTTATTTCTAGGAACCAGAATCCCCTGAAGTTTTGTGGCCGGGAAGACCCAGGAGACTGGTAAGGGGGTGTCATCTTGAGTTCCACAAGAAGTGAAGGGCGGAGCTGGGGGGATAACCAATCCCACACTTTAGCTTTCATTCTACCTTCCTTGTCCTGAAACTGGTGGGCCCCAGCTGGGTCCTGGGGCTGATAAGCTTCTAGATGGCTGCTAGCTGCCCAGACATCCAGCTGGGATGGATGCCAGAGAAGTAAGCAAGGCCATCTCCCAAGCCTCCAGCCCCTTGGAGACTCCTCCACAGATGGCGGCCATGGGGCCTACACAGGAGGACCAGGCAGTGGGGTTGGCCCAGAAGAGTTTGGCAGGGTACCAGCAGGCCTGCCCTGGCACAGAGATGTGAGCGGATGGCCATTGCAACTGGTCTAATTGCTGTCTCATTGGCTCTCCCAGGGGCTTATTCCAGAGCCAAACGAAGGGAGGTTTCGGCTACAAGACTTGAGGGAGCCTGAGGAGAGGTGGAGGGCCCGGCACTTTGAAAGGCATTGACAAACCTCAGCATGCCCAGGGCAAAGACCCAATTTGGGGGTGGTGGAGAGTGGGCAGGGAGCAAAGAAGCCAGGAGGGGAAGGCCTGATATTCCCATCATGTGTTCTTGGTTCCCCCTTGACACTTTGTCTTCCTCTAGCTGATGCTCTGTATCTCCTTTTCCCAGGGTCCCTGCCGGCCTGTCCCTCCTTCTTCACCTGTACTCACTACATGAGACCCCCTGCCATCAGGCTCCCATCCCTACTTGGCTCTCACCTGACCTCAGAGATCTAATTACAGAACTCAGAGGATGCTTTTCTATCCTTGACTCCATGGACTGCTTGGCTACACGAGGTATCTGTGAGCACCTCCGGCTTCCTGAGTATCTCTACTCTCAAATTCTATATTCTATGTAGCTGTGGTTTCCCTGGTTCTCCTCCTACTTCTTTGACCATTCTTCATCAGTCCCTTCCCTGGGCCCCTCTTCTTCAGCATGCGCCTTAAAGACTGGGCTCCCCAAACTGCCTCTCATAAGCCTCTCCTCAAAGACACTTCCTGACCATGCTCGGCCACTCCTGTGGCTTCTACCACCTCCTCTAGGCAAGCGAATTCCAAATGTCCCCTCAGCCTGGACGGCTCTCCCAAGCTTTAGTCAGTAGCAACATTTCCCTAGTGGTTGTCTCCAAGGACACGTCAAACCCACCTCACCCCAAACAGAACTTATACTCAGGGGTCACATTTCTGTCTTTTTCGTTTCTCAAGGGGCAGCCCCATGACCCACCCCGGCTCTCAACCTAGAAATCTTTGCTCCTCCTTCTCCCTCACCCCTCACATCTAATTAATTACCATGACCTGCCAATTTTACCTCCTTAATAGCTCTGGAATCCATCCCGAGCATTCCATCCCCACAAACACTGCCCTGAATCAAGCCTTTATTGTACTTCACCACCGCCAGAGTGCGTCCTCCTCTGACCAGCGTCCCTACTGCAGCCACAGAGACTTTTTCTGCGGACAAATCTGAGCACGTAATTCTCCAATTAAAATCCACCAGTGATTCCTGGTCGTCCCAGAGTCTGAGTTTAAGTTCCTCAGCCCTGCTTACCCACCTTATTGCCTAGTCCCGGCATGTACCACGATCTTCATGTCAACCTCAATACTCCCCAGCCTCCTATTTACCCAGGGAATTCCTAATCACATCGGCAGCTTGGTGGAGGTGGTTAAGAGTGTGAACTTGGGGGGGTGTCTGATACCCAGACAGGCAAGTCACTTACCTTCTCTGTGCCTTGGTTTCCATATCTGTGAAATGGGGATATCAACAGGGGTTTTTTTTTGCCTAAAGTTGTATTCATCTCGAAGGGCATGCTTGTTAATTAGATCATGCATGGAAAGCACTTAGAATAGTGCCCGATGCATATTCAGGGCTGCATAAGGGTTAGCTGTTCTTAGCTATTATTCCCTCTTCAAGGACCAGCCCAGACATTACCATCCCTCTGAAGCCACCTTCTCCTCTGAGACTAGGATAAGTGGCTCTTTTCTGGGCCCCCAGAGCCCTGGCTAAATTCCATCATGGTACTTGAGACCATTTGCCAGCTACTTGACCTTCCCCTCCTACTACTTGATATAAAGGACTGAGGTCTAATTTAGCTCTACATCCCTAGCCCCTAGCCCAGGACCTGTCATTTGAGACTCAGGCCAGCCGGAGAGTAGGACTATCATCTCCATTCTGCAGATGGAGAAACTGAGGCTCAGGGAGGTAAGGGGAACATCCCAAGATCACACAGCTAGACACTGGCAACACATGGGTTTCAACCCCGGGTCTGCATGATTCCAAACCCATGATGTTTCTACTTTACCTAACTGCCTCAGAGGAAAGGGTCTTGAAATCTTGTTCTGGAAGGAAGGACTTAAAGGAGCTAGCAAATGCTCTGCCTAAAAGAGAGACAACTCAGGGGCAAGGACAATCCACTCCCCCTCCCTCCCCAGTCTGTTTGAAGCTTACTGGTGCTGGTATGTGGGTTTCAATAGCAGTGCCAACACATGTGTTGGACATGTGTGTGATGAGGTCATGCCAGAATGCTAGAGAGGAAAACCCAGAGATGAGTACCTTCATTTCAGAAACCCTAACGCACCTCTGTATGGTCCTCCAGAGTTTAAAAATGCTTTGCCATCCCATTTTGTCATTTGGTCAGCCTCACACACCTGCAATGAGGTAGCCTTGGCTCAGACGGAGCAGCAACTTAGCCCAGTCACCTAGCTCAGAAGTGGCAGAGCTGGGACTCCACCATTGAATTGACACAGAAAGTCTCGAACAAACCCCCATTTCCTTTCAGTTGGACGTCTCAGGAGAATCGGACCATGACTGGGGAGGGTTTTTACCCAAAGAAATGGGATGTGAATACTGCAGTGGTTGGGGGTGTCCTGCCTAGAGGGAGGAGAAACAAAAGAGAAGGTCTCTAGGACTTCAGGTTCTCGTCCACCAAAGGGAGTGACACCCCCAGCCTCATACCATAGGTGCAAGTCCCAGTGAGACGGCACAAATAGAACAGACAAATGCCTCCTGCACAGTGAGCTCTCAACAGATAGAACATTGCGTCAGAATTCTTAGAATGCTTGTAACCATGTAACCGTAACAAAGGCGTTGGAGGGAAGTCAGCATGTCAAGAAGTAGACAGAGCCAGGTTTTGAAATGCCGCCTCTGCCCCTTCCCAATTGTGGGACCCTGAGAAAGACCTGTCCCGTCTTCCTTGCTCTCTCTGCGCAATAGAGAAGATCGCACGTGTCTTACAGAATTTTACATGAGAGGACATGGGTGGAGTGGCTGGCGTGGGGAGCAGGTGCCAATCATGAAGAACACAGGGATTAGGACTTGGAAGTCAGACCACCTACCTAGGTTCCAAGCCCGGCTTCCTCATCTGGCAGCTGTTTGACCAGCCAACCTCTCAGAAGTCACTTCTCTGGGTCTTGGTTTCTTCCTTGTGGAGCTGGTTGCAAAGATTAAATGAGGGAATACATGTCAAGTGCTTAGGACTGCTTCTGGCACAGAGTTTGTACTCTGTACGTGCTGGCCATTATTGTTACTATCAGACAGAGGCCTGAGAGGCATGGAATAGTACCCGCCCCTCTTCTCCCAAGGCACTGTGTCCTTTCATAAACAAAGACCTGAGTTGCGGCTGGTCAGGACAGATTAGTGGCTTTCCTTTCAGTTGGCTTCCTAAAGGTCCAGAATGACCCCCTCCAGGGCTGGCACCCTGCTTGTAGGGTTGCTGTGAACAAGCCAAACTTTAGCCAAGATGCCCCAGGCTCTCTCCCAGATTAGGCCAGAACTGTGGAGAGCCACTACAAAGAAAGAGCTTCGTTGGATTTAGAGAGTTCAGAAACTATTACCTGATATCCCACTCCCTCCCTGAGGGGCCACGGATAGAAATTAGGGAATCCATTCATCTCTCACCCTTGTAACTCTGACTGCCATGACCCAGAGGCTCCATGGGCTTGGCATACTGGGCCCAGCAGCGGCAGAGGGCAGGGCAGCGCTGGGGGCTGGCACCTGGTGTCCAGGCCTAGCCGGGTGAGGGCAGGCGGTGTCCCCTGATGTTCCCGTGAGGGCCTCATTTACAACAGGGCTCTTGGAGACCCAGTCACCCACTCTAGGCTTTCATGGCTTCTCCCAACCACCCAGACCTCACTTGGCCTTTGGGCACCCCAAAGGAAGCAAGAGCCCAAGGAGCCCCCTGGGTCAGTGCTCAGAGCTCCGGTGGTGTTTCCACACACAAAAGCTGCTGTCTCGAGTTAGTGACCCCTCCCCATCTGAGCCCACCCTACCCCAACCTCCAGCACCATGGGGAGGGAAATCAGGAGAAGCTGAGGAATTGTTTGTAATTAGTGTGTTTTTAAAGGCTTTTCTGTGGGCCTTTAGCAGATTTCTGGGGAGGGCAGCTTGCCAGGGAGCATTGAAATGGAAATCCTGTGTTCTAGCAGGGATAGTCTTGGAAGAAGATTCTTCCCAGAGAAAAGGCCAGAAGCCCCACCCCCCTCCCCCAAGTTCCCCATGCACCGCTGTGGTCGCAGAGGCTTGGCGATGTGGGGGGCTTTGTGGAATGGCATTCGTGCCCACAGGCCTCAGCTCTGCCCTCAGGACCCATCCGTTTAGCCTCCACATGAAAGGCAGCTCCACAGACCCCTAGCTCCACTGTCTCCGACCTCAGGGGCACATCCGTTCACCTACCCCCATACGCACACACTGAATAATCACCCACTTTCCTCACTCTTTCCAAGAGGGAGGCTGGCCCTGGAACATGGGCCCTCCAGGGTGACCTCCTCTGAAGTTACCCAGAAGTCAGGCAAACATACAAGAGACCATTCTGCAAACAGAACCGTCCTTCCAGCCTGAGCAGCATTTTACGATTTGCAATGTCTTTGCCCATCTGCCAGTCCACCTAGTTATCCAGCAGATAACTTATCCATGGCGGAGCTACTGACTATGATTACCAGTTTACAAATGGGGCTGGGGGGAGCGGGGGGGGGGGGCGGTTACTGGCCCGAGTTTGCTCAGCTAGCAGAATCCCAGAGCTGGGCCTAAGGCCGAGGTCTGTAGGATGCCTCTTCCCGCCCCACCCCAGGCTGCCTCTCCCACATGCTGGCTGACACGCAGGCAGGACTGTTCTGGTGCAATCATGGGGCCTTGTGGTCTGGGATCATTTCCTGTGGCCTGAAGTACTTATTTGCAAGTTGTAAGGACTGCCCGTTTTCTGGAGGCCTCACTGAATGCTTCCAGCTGGGAATTTAACCTTCTCAGACCCAGCTGTGGATCTCAAGAGCTCTCTTCATTCCCACCCATTTTCCTAGAACCCCCCCTGTGGTAACTTAGCTATGTAAGGGTAGGGGACAATGGAGGAGCACTGGCCTGGGACCCAGAAGACCTGGTCTGGACTGCTTCGCCACCCACTTGCTCTGTGACCTTGTGCAAGTCCCTTCACCCCTCTGACCTCAAATCAAGACTCAGAAAGTGTGCTTCCCTGCCAGTCTCTTGTTTTCACTGGAATATGAACGGAATTGACCTCCCTTTTGCAGCTCCTCCACAGCCCCAGGTCTTGGGAGAAGTGGTGGATTTGTTGCACATGAAAGCTGGCTAGGTTGGCCCTTTGGGTACAGTGAAAACCATACCCCCACCCCCGGCAGACCCTCCAGCATCGTACAAACAGGCAAACTGAGGCACAGGAAAAGGGAGTCACTTGGCCAGGGTCATGCACCAAAGCTAATAGTAAGGTCAGGATTAAAGTCCAGTTCCGTTGTGGTGGCACTCGAGGCTGGAATGGGAGATTTTAGCCTCCTATAATTTTCCCCACCAGCCCCCATAAGCCATTTCCAATAAAACAGTAATAATAAATGCATGCTTAAACTCCTAGAGAAAGTGTGACTCAAAGTACCTTCAGAAATTTTTGCTATTTTTGTAAAGATCGTATTTATTTATTTGAGAGAGAGACCAAGCAAGAGGGAGAGAAAAGAATGAGGAGGGGCAGAGGGAGAGAGAGTAGCAGTCTCCCCGCTAAGCAGGGGGTCCCAATGTGGGGCTGGATCCCAGGACCTAAGGATCATGACCTGAGCTGAGGGCAGATACTTAACCAACCAAGCCATCCAGGTGCCCCAATTCTTGCTATTTTTTTTTATAACATAATACCCATGCTCTGGGCAAATATAGGGTTTTCTGTCCTCCAGAGATGCCCAGGCCATGCTAGACTGCCAAGGCCCTCAAGGCCATCCTGGAGGAGTGGTGGTGGTGACACGACAGGTGCAGGCTCCTCGTGCTCCCTCCAGCAACCTCCTCTCTGAGTCTGTGCAGGAATGGCATCCCTGGATACCTCCCCTGCCCCCGCCCTCCTGAACTAGGAGACTGTTCTGTTCTCTAACACAGCCCTTCTCCCCTCCACCTCTGCCCTTACACTGGCTCTAGGAAGACAAAGGATGAGAAGGGGGGGTCTAAGATGGGCACGAGAGTGAAGGAAAGGACATATCATAGATGTTTTAGAAGTGACTTTGCATGTCGTGTCTTTCCCCAGCAAGGAGGTTTCTGAGCCTGCCCCAGTGCACAGAACATAAAAGAACCAGAGCATGTTAGAGCTATTATGATAGCCCTTTGAAAACTCCAATTCAGCCCTCTCACGTGACACATGGAGAAACTGAGGCTTGGAGGAGGGACAAGAGCCTCTCCTGGCCCTGCAGCCAGTATTTTGTTGGGTTTTTTTCCCACCCTCCCTCGTACCCTGCTGCCTATCGTGCCCACGTGCAGGCTCACCCATGTGTGCACTAATGCAGGCTGACGGCTGCTGGGAGGGTCACACATGGAGACGAGCACCAGCCCATTCACTCTGACACATACCCCAGCTGGCAGTCCCAGCACCTACCCACCACCCCCACCCCATCCTCTCCACAGGCCTTGCCCTAGAGCAAAACCAGCCTGGCACCCAGTCACAGGCCCCTCCCTGCTGGTGCCCCCCGCCCCAGGGTCTTGCTTTGTCGAAAGGCCAGTCCACAGCTAGGTTGAGAAGAGCTGGGTTTGAGGGTGCTCCTGGCAGGGGGGAGCGGCTGGAAGCTCAGGGCTAAGGGGCTGGGATATGCATTATGTGGTGTTTCTCTGACTGCAGGCTGGATCCAGAAGACTCCTCCGCCAGGAGGCCTGGAGCCCCGCCACACCTTAGATAAAGCAAAGCAAGGGGAGGAGGAGTCTTGGAGCGTTTTGACAGAGAACAGGCGAGAAATGGAGACAGGGCTAAAGAGCCTGTAAAAGTTAAGCCCAGGAGTAGAGGCCTGGAGGCCAGTTCTGGCTGAGGTGGGACTTGTCCTAGAAAAAAAGCTGCCAGGCAGCCATCCAGAAAGTGTGAGCTCAGGGGCCACCAGACATAAGCCTGGGCCAGAGTGGGGGAGGGGTGGGAGTTGGGGGGACAGCTCCCTAGAGCTGGGGTGAGAAGTTGCTTAGCTGAGGGGAGGACCGGCAGAGGCCTCTGACAGCAGAGGTACAAAGGTAATTAGTGTCTCGGGCTGGGTGGGGTTGGACAGTGCCTGACACCCTGGGGGTCCATGCAGGATCGTTAAATGGAAAAAAGAGATGGATGAATGGACGAGTGAATGAATGAATGAGTGGGTTCTGTCTCCCTTTAGAAGTTTGGGCCTGAGGCCCCCTCACAGCCAGGGCAGGCTTGATGTGGCTGGTGCCCTGAGGAAGGATTAAAGGAACTGCTGCCTTGAGAAAAGAATCGGAGCCCTCTGGCACCTCGAGGGATACACAGTTGCCAGGCACAGTGGAGCTCGGTAGGTGGGGCCCTGGCTCATTATTTTCCTGGGCTTTGGCGCCCCTCATAGCCATCTAATCTAATCTCTCCCCCTCCCACGTGCTTTAAATGGAGAAACTGAGATTCAGACCAGGAATGAGTTTTCCCTGATCCTGCAGCCCGCTGGTGGCTCAGCTCAGCCTCAAGATTTTCTTCACTGGCCTGGAGAGCCTGCTGTTTACCCTAGCTACTGTCTGTCTCTGTTGCCTCTACTACAGCACCCTCAGCCAGTGGCTCAGTGGCCTCTGGGGCCTGGTAGAGCCATGGGGAAACCAGGAAGGGAAGGGAACAAGAATACAGAAAGAGGAGAGGTGAATTTCTCTGGGAAAGCAGAGGAAGGGTCCTCTGAATGTTAGGACAGTGCATACCAGAAAGAGGTGTCTGCCAGAACTCTTCTGTCCACCGGGACACTGCTGAGGTCAAGCCCGGTGCCCCTCGCCCCCAAGGTGTGTATTCCTCACACACCACACCACACGCACAGGTATGCACGCGCACGCACACACAGGGTCCCGGCATCCATGTCCCATCGTGTGTCAGAAACAGTGATTATAAAGACAGTCTCCATCCTCCAGCTCACCAGCGGGGCCTGGCCTCAGCTACAAGGGAAGTACTGGGTGGCTTGGGGGGACAAAGGCCATTGGATTCCACATACCACCAATGGATATTTTTCTCGTTAACACACAATGCTGCTTACATAACTGGAACTGGCTAGACACTTTGAGAAACGTTTAGGGCTTAAGAAAAAGCAGGAGGAGGAATAAATAGCCACAAAGCCACAGGGTCCCAGGGGCTGCTTTCCTGAGGATGCTCTGCTCCCCCGCCCTCCCACACTCCCATGAGTGGGGGGGGTCTGGAAAGGAGGTTGTGAGGACGGGACCCGTTCACGTCTCAGTGGCCCAGACAGGCCCCATCCGCTCACAGGGCTTTCCTCTGTGAACACAACCGGAGGTTGTCCACGGCCCCTTACCTTTTTTTGTCCAGCTGGCCTTGAACCCCACTACCACCAAACCCCAGCTTGCCACCAAACCCCATCTGTAGGCTGGGTCCAGGCTGAGAGAGCAGTGATCAGACTCGGACGACTGTCAAATTCAGGGCCAAAGGGATGTCTCCACCCACCCTGGTAACATCTACAGAGTGAAGCCAGTTGCTTCCACTCAACTCTGACCCTGACTCCAGTCTCAGCCCCAGTTCCAGGGAGAAAGCAATCCAGCAGAGAGCAAGCCAGGCCTCAAGGACTCACAAAAGATGGAGGGGGGAGGCAAACGATAAAGGAAACCAATTTTATCAGCACATTCAGAACCACTGTGGCCCTCAAAAGTGGCCACCCTCTTTGTCTCCTCAGCGTGCCAGGCAGTATTTCTAAACAAAAGGCCAGGCCAAAAGGGCAAAGGAAAATGCGCCAGGTTGCTCAACCCAACTGTGCGAGGAAATGCATATGTGTGTGTAAGGGTAGGCGTGCAAGGTGAAGGAGCAAGGATGACACGATGCCTTCCCTTAGTGTCCCAGGGCCAGGCTACCCAGCCCCAGGAACGGCCTTCTTGATCATCACTTGCTTCCTGGGACAAGTAGGCTGTACAGTAAATGGCCACATGACAGCCCACATTCTCCCATTCTAGGACTAGGCGAGGGGAGTCGGAAAGATTGCTGCTATTTTGCAAACAGAACTTCCCGTCTCCATACCCTTACATTTCTTCTGGAGGCAACAGTTCTCGGAACTTCTCTTCATGACCACCTCTGCCTTTCGCATCCTCAGAGAATCCCACCCCCCCTAGAGGGTGGCACTCCTCGGAAAGCGCCCAATCTACTTCCCCAGCATTGCCATCCCTGCTCTCGCTCTGCCTGCCCGCTGGAAAATGGGTAAGGAGGATCTGGTGACTGGCACCCGTAGGTCCCTAAATGAGAAGCATGTTTGTTTATAGCTAGATGAAATCCATCCCTACTCCCACCCCCTTCCCCGGGCCATGTCTGCGTATACATCTCAGAATTCCTGCCACGGCCTCTACACCAAGCTTCTGGCTTCTCCCAACCTTCCCACCCTTGGATCCCTGAGAGGCGGGGCCGAGGCAGCCGCCACATTCAGCGTGGCAGAGCTGCTAGCTCAGTACAAATCAGAAACACATTGGAGGCAGGCAGGCTGGGAGGGAGCAGACAGGCCGGGGCTGGGGCCCATTAAGGCCGGAGCTCGGCCACGCTGTTTGCCGCCTCAGCAAAAGGTTTCAGGTCTGCTTCCTGATTGTTTGTTTGTGTCAGAGATGAGACAGGCTGAGAAGGCAGCTGACAAGGACCATAGGGGGTGGGAGGCGGGGGGGGGGGCGGCGGGAGCGGCACAGGGAGGCCCCCCTGGTCTCACCCGGGTTCTCCTCAGCCTGGAACTCAGGGAGTACAGGAGAAGCCACCGAGCTGCCTCATTTCCCTCCCCCTCCCCCCAAATTCCAAACAGATGTGCAGTCAGATTATTCCTCTCCTTGGTTGGGGGAAACAAAAGAAATTAAAAATGGGACCCTAGAGACACTACTTTCAGGCGAGCCCTAACATAAAGAAGGGATAAAAGGGAGACACAGGAAGGACTTCCAGAGGTGCAGGTGAGATGGGAGAGGTGGGGGCATAGTTCACCCCTTGCCTTAAAGATAACTTTCGTGAAGATTCTGGTCTGAGATGGTGAGATGGGGCAGTCGTTGGGGGGAGGGGGTGTGCCTGGAAGGACGATTGCTCTGGGAGGTCCCACTGAGTCTCACTTGGGAAGAATTCAAAGATGTCTGCTGTCATGATGAGAATCTTGATATCTTGACTCAGTGAGCCCTGGTTTCATCGGGCCTGGCATTAGGGATCATGGAGCCCAGCCCCCTCACTCAGACATACTCTGAGGCCCAGAGAGGGGAAGTCATTGCCCAGGGTCTCACAATGGATCTGACTCTGGACTCAGTCATCTCAAATGGAGGCCTCCCTGCTCCCCAGCCAGTGCTCCCTTCACTTCACATTGTTCCCCTTTGTCAGTTTTCTCATTTTTTAGGAAAGCAGATCCCCTACCCTAGCCTAGGGTCTGGGTATACTCTCTGGCGGGATCTCTTTGAAGGCTGGAAGTCTCTGGATTTGTTTGGCAACCGTGGCCCCCTCTAAGGAGGTTTCTGCTAGTGCTCCCCCTTTCCCCGGGGCCAGCCTCAAACACCCACAATTGGTTGTGGACAGTGTGGTCATGTGGCAATCACCTGGCCTTAGGTTACCTCGTTTCTGACAACAGAGCTTCCAGCCTGCCGCTGGCTAAGCCTTTTCGAGGGCACTATGAGTCTCATGCCCAGCCCTGTTGTGGTCTCAGCTCAACTCGTCCCTCCTCTCTGATCTGCCTGCCACCTTGTTGAACCTGCCCTAGCCCTCATCTCCACCCATGCCCACCAGAGGCCAGGCTGAAGCTGTCTCTGGGTGCCCTAAGGGCTCCCGATGGGGCTCAGCTGGAGATGTCCCCCGTGACAAACACATGCTTGCACAAGTGCACACACAGTGTATGTGCATACCCTCTTTCTAGAAGCATCTGGTGATTGTTGCTCTGCTATTTGGGTCTAGGGGATGAGCCAAGCCTCATTCTACCATTCAGACTACCAGCCTGGCAATCACCAATGGCACGTTTTCCCCTCGAAGCCCTTGCCCGAGGGGGCTTTGAAAATTCCCAACTATTGGTGTTCGTGCCAGTGCTGCTAAGGGATAGGTTTGGGGAGCTAGTGGCCAAAGAGAAAGAATCCTCTTCCTTTCTCTCTCTCACTCACTCATTCACACACACACACACACACACACACACACATCTTCCTCATTCTTCTCTCTCTTTTTTTTCTCTCTCTCCCTCCCTCCCCATCTCTCTTTTTTCTTACAGTAAATTCCAAACAGATGGGCAAGTCTTCTCTCCCACTTCTGAAGTTGAGGGGAATATCAGCCACGGGGAAACCAGAAATCACTCCCTTCCTCAGAGCAGATCATCTCAGCCTCGCTGGGTCTCCTATTCCAGTGTCTCACACCCCACTGGATTAGGTCAGGTATTAAAAAGTATTTCCTCAAACCCTTTTGTTCCAAGTCTACTATTGACACTTGTGCTTTCCTCAGTGCGGGGCCTCAGACGTCGTGGAGTGGAGGAGGAGGGAGGGAGGGGAGCAGGACATACTTTCTGGGATTCAACTAGAATCCTGGGCCAGACCCAGGCTGCAACCCCATTATCAAGGGGGAAGAAGAGCTCAACTGCTAGGCACGACTGAGAATATCAATGGAGTGTTGTGTCTGCCTATACAAGCTCTCTAAGCCTAGAGACAAGCACAAACAGAAACGGCAGCATTTGGAGGGGTTAAATATTGCTTTTTGTTTTGCAGTGAGAACTGCGTTTTGTTATTTAAGCTATAGACAGAGGGATTTATATGTCTCCATGTGATTTTTTCCTTACAGTGCCGAGGCATGGAATCCCTGTGCATGGCAGGGCTGGGACAAAGTCTCTCCTATCTACAGATGGTCCCAGAAAGGGCAGCAGGAGCGTGAGTGGGGCTGAGCTGCCCCGTTTCCGGGGCCTGCAGCCTCTTGTGACCACAGCTGTGGCCATGGAGCCACCCCCTAGGCCCCCGACTCCCCAACCTCGGCTGAACCTTCACCTGGACACCTGGCTCGAGGATGGTCAGCATCTTCTGGAAGTGGTTTCACTTCATCGGCTTGTACTTTGGCTTGGTACCCCAGATCTGACAGAGCTAGCCCCACAAATCTGGGCCCATTCTAGGACTGCAGAAGGATGCCAGAAGAGGGTTATGATCCCAGCCTGCTTCCCTGACAGGTAAGGAGAATAATGCTAACTAGTACGTTTTAAGTAGTGACTCTGTGTCAGGCACCGTTCCAAGAGCTTGACATGTACCCTGTGACATAGGAAATCTTACCATTACTCTCATTTTACAGATGAGGAACCTGAGCAATAGAGGTTAAGTAACTTGTCCAAGGTCACATAGCTAGCGAGTGGCAGAACTGGAATGCAGCCCAGTCTAGAGACTGGACTCTCCAGCATGTAATCACTGCTTTCAAAGGCTACTGTCCAGGCTTCCTGGGACTGTAGTCAGGCCTCCCAGCCCGATATCCTCTGGCTCTGCCTCCACGACCTTCCATCAGAGTCTCGTTACCAGATACGACCTGTCTGCCTGACTCCTGTCCAGCCGCTGAGCCTGGACTCACCAGTCCTCCTGCTGTCAAGCTGGGCCTTGGTTCTTGATGTCTGCTGGGACCTTCCTCCATTTCCTGCCTGGCACTGTCCCGGCCTCTCGTCAGAACTGACAGCCTGGTCACTTCCACTGGAGATTTAGCACTGTGCTGTTCCATAGAAATATCATGCCAGCCACACAGGGAATTTTCTAGTAGCTAAGTTTAAAAAGTATTTTTCAAAAGTGGAATTAATTTTTCATAATACCTTTCTTTTCACTCAAAATATCCCAAGTACTATCATTTCAGCACATCTGTATTTTATAATCCCAGCATATCTTTTTTTCAAGATTTCATTTATTTCTTTATCTGACAGAGAGAGAGAGAGAGAGAGAGAGAGCGCACAAGCAGGGGGAGTGGCAGGCAGAGTGAGAGGGAGAAGCAGGCTCCCTGCTCAGCAAGGAGCCTGATGCAGGACTCGATCCCAGGACCCTGGGCTCATGACCTGAACCAAAGGCAAACACTTAACTGACTGAGCCACCCAGGCATCCCCTACACTCCCAGCGTATCTTAATTCCACCTAGGCACACGTGAAGCACCCAGATGGCACGGGCAGCAAGAGGCTGCAGTACTAAACAGCACAGATCTGGAAGCAGAGTCTGGATTCAGAGGATCCCTGGGTACAGAGGATAAGTAAAACAACTCCTAAGTTCTAGCCTTGGTGCTGATACCAGAAACCTAGTGAGCTTGAGTAAACCCATTGCTCTCTCTGGATAGTACAACGAGAAGGTTGGCCTGAAGACCCTTCCACCTTGAGCATTCTACTCCTATCCACCTACTCCACATCCCTCCCATCTCCCCTACATGCCCACAGTACCCAGTTCTCAGTAGAGAGAAAGTCCAGGAAAGGATAAAACACTCAAGCATGATGAAAATCAGCAGAGCCTCGTGTTCTCCGGAACATAAATCTGTGGTCTCTACTGCCTCTTCTGGAAACATCCCCACTTACGTGGAACTTGGCCCCTCATTCCTCATGGCCAGTAGATGCTGGGATTTGGCCTAAGACTGTCACATGCTCCTCGATCTGTGCAAAGAAGGTCAGGTCATCTCTCCAGTAACTGGAGTGGTTTGAGCGGAAGTGAGCCCACTGGTACTCCAGGCAGTCGATCTTTACCTTTTTAGAGAACCCAGCTGGCTCAAAGCTTCTCAGTCTTCATTTGTGCACACCCCCTTCCATGTTCTATGTATCCCATACCAACCAAAATGATTTTGATATAAGCTTGGCTTTCTGGAGGTTAGACAACCAGGGGGAGAAAATAGGTAATATTGAATATGCTTTTACCGACCACACATACCTTTGGGAATTCTGTAATTTACCCCTCCATGCACCCCAACTCCTGGCCCAGCTGAGTCACTGGCCTAAATGGAAAACCTATAGCCATTAGAGAAATGTTATTAGTAGGGATCTAGAGATTTGAGGAAACAAAAGGAGTTTCCAAGTGATTTTAACTAGGTATAACCCAACTGGAACAATGTTGGCCTAGTCAAAGGATTCTTTTTTTTTTTTAAGATTTTTTTATTTGTCAGACAGAGAGAGCACAGGCAAGGGGAGCAGCAGGCAGAAGGAGAAACAGGCTCCCCGCTGAGCAGAGAGCCCGATGCGAGACTCGATCCGAGGACCCTGGGATCATGACCTGAGCCGAAGGCAGATGCTTAACCGAATGAGCCTCCCAGGTGTCCCAATTCATGATTCTTTTGAAGAAAATAAGGGCTACTTATTTTCTTAACTGACTGCTTAAAGTCACCATTGGAGTAAAGTGACCTTCGTATCACCAAGATCGAATAACTGCAGAACTGAAATAGGGATTCTAGTTCCAGTTCATGAAGTGATTTTTCTTTGGTGATTCAAGGCGTTGTTTATGAAGGTGGGACGGACAAACACAGGTACCTGTAGGTATCGAACCTTGTCAGTGGGTACCAGAACACAGAAGAGGTGGCCATTTTGGTTGGATATTACCCCTGAAAGCATTGTTTTGAGACTCGGTCTAAGCTCCTGGCTATGGAAGCTAAAGTCAAAAGGATTCCCTCCTCTGAGACTTTCTCCCCCCTCTCCTGGTCAGGTGGAACCAAACAGAGCCTGCTCTGCCCTCCTGTGGCCCAGAGTGTTTGTGGGGGAGGGGAAGGGTCCCATGTTGGACCTAATAGGTGGGAATGGATTTCATATTGGGACCCTATGAGGGATTATTCCAACCCCCACCCCCGAGGGAAACAGGGGTACAAACATGGAGATTCCTGTGTCCTCTGACCATCGTCTGCATGTTCAGTGTCAGAAGGGCAAGCTCAGAAAATGCTGCATCTACTATGGTCTAGAAGTAGATCAGACAGAGATCTGGAGAGCAACTGGAGCCCAGGCGGGGTGAGAGGTATCTCTGAGTCAGAGGTGAGGCAAGAAGAGGCAAAGGATTTACAGATGTTGAATACGATCTTGAACAA
>ML097325.1:17773-44158 GCA_003697995.1 Taxidea taxus jeffersonii
ATCACTATCTCTGTTTTACTGCCGAGGAAGCAGAAGACCAGAGAGTGTAAGTCATTTATCCAAAATCACTCAGCAAATAAAGGGCAGAGCCAGAAATGGAATCCTAGGCTGTCTGGTAATAGAGCCATTCTCTGCTCATGCCATGCTGTTCCTGACCCCAGGAGCATCGTGGACGGAGCACGTAGTAATGCTAACTGACTCATGTACTTCTATCCAGGTACTGCCCTATTTCTCTTAATGCATATGAGCCCACTTCCCACTCACTACAACCCTCCAAGATAGGTGCCAAGGAAATGAAATCACTTATCTAAGGCCAACCCACTGCCAAGGGGCAGGACTGGGATATGAGCCTGGCATCTGGCTCTGGAGCCTATGGCCACTTCCCCCTGCTTCCTTTTGGGCCAGGCTTTATTCTCCAGATTGTGGCCTGTGGCGGTCACTGCCTGCCCCATGAATCCCTGGGTTAGTGGCAGCACAGAAACCGCCCAGCAGGCTGAATCCGACATTCCCTTGGCAGGGATACCAAGCCATCATGCCCACCTTTTAAGAAAGCCCAGCCAAGCAGAAGCAAGCTCAGCCTGACAAAGAGGCAAGGTGGTGTAGTGGAAAGAATGCGGCCTTTGGCAGCAGACAAACCTGAGCTGAAATCTTGGCTTTGGAAATTACTCTGTGACCTTGGACAACTCACCGAGCTTCTCGGAACATCCGTGTCCCACTGCTAAGGGCTGTTGTGAGAAGTAAATTAAATGGCTATATAGCAACGTGAATTATATACTCTAAAGTGCTCTTGAAGGTTAGCTGTAATTGTTCCTTATTCTATAGGGCTAAGTTCCCCGGCCCAGGCTGAAGCCAAAGCAGCGACTAGGAGAAGTGGGCTTTAGAAATGCTAATGTCATGCGTGAGTGACAGGCCGCGGACAATGGCGGAGGGCGCTGTGAAAGGGACGGCCAGGCCTGGGAGCGGGGCTCCCCACGTGGGACCCGAGTGGGGGAGGTAGCCGGAGGGGGGGCCCCGTTCCCAGCAGAGGGGATCCGAGACTGCGCTAATTGGAAGGGGCTGGAGCTGCGGGGGCAGGAAGGGGGAGGGGATTACCTGCGGGTCTGCCGCTGACGGGGGGGGGGCTCCCCGGGGGGGGGCCGGGGGGGGGGGGGAGGGGGGGGGGGGGGGGGGGGGCGGCTCTGGGAGCCTCGGGCATGGGGCCAGGGGGTGCAGAACCGCGGAGCTGCACACTCAGAGAAAAAGGGTGGGGAAGCTGGGAAAAGGAGGCCTTGGGCCTTGGCCGGCTGCTCATACGGCAGAGCAGCGGTTTCTGGGCTGGGCAACTGGAAGCTGAGCGGGCGGGGACGCGAGGCAGAGAAGACAGGATAGCTAGTTTCTAAACCGAGCTGGAATCCTGACCCCTTTGGGCTGACCTGGGAATCATCCTTCCCAGCTCCGGGACGCAGTGCAGAGTGTGTGCGCGTGAGTGTGATGAGCCGGGAGACAGAAGGTGGGTCCCCAACCTTCTCTTCCGCGCTTCCTCCACTCCTCTTGCTCTTCCCTCTTGTCCTGTCCCCCCAGCCCTCTCCTGCTCTCCCCTCCCCCTGCACCATGAAGGCTGTTTTTGTTCCTCCTCCTGGCCTAGCCCCTGAGGTGTGCAAACAGGAAGGACCTCTCCCCGGGCAGTGAGTAAGGAGGGAAAAATGAGGTGTTGAAAAGATGACAAGTCGCCCTGTCAGAGCTCACCTTGGCAGGGAGCAGGCGGCAGGGGCCAGCGGGTGGTGGGAGGGGGGTCCGCCCTGGAAGCCAGCCTACATGTGCCAAGAGCCAGGCAAGCTGATCCTCAACAAGCAGGCTCTGTGTATGCGTTTGTTTGGTTTAGAAAAGCACCCCCCCATTCCCACCATCAAAGATTCCTTCCTTTCCTTCCCAGTAGGAAGAGGTAAGGCCAATGGGCCAGCGGTTTCAAGTGTGACTGGAGGGGGCAGAGCCATGGGAAGAGCCTGGGCAGGACACCCAAATGCTTCTTGGAAGCTCCAAGCCTCCTGGACATGCCCTCCTATGTCTCAAAGGCTCCCCCAAACTCCACATTCTAAACCGAGTTTATCAGTGCTGCTGTCTCCACCCCTGCATTCTGTCCCTCCTGTCTCAGTAAATGACCTCATCATTGAGTCACCCAAAAGCCAAAACCTTGGGAGTCATCCAAGACTTCCTCACACCCCCAATTGGATCAGTGTCCTAATCCGCTCAGTTCTCCCTTTCATCTCTCCAATCTGTCTCTCTTCCCCCTCCTCATGGCCCCACCCTATTTTAGTTTCATTTATTGATTCATTGATTCACTCCCTTATTCAGCAACGCTGTTCTAAGCACCTACCATGTGCCAGGGAACCCGCTAGCCATTGAGGATTCAGCTGTGAACAAATCTGGCCTGGCCCGTGCTCCCGTGAAGTTTTGTGTCACACGTGGCTGGACTCATGGAGGTTGGAAAGGGCTGGCTGACTGGCCCAGCCAACTTCTAAAACTCTTCCTTCTGGGGGATAATGGTTAAGAGCAGCGACGCCATAGCTAGCCTGCCCAGATTTGAATTCTGACTTTGCCACTTAGAGCTGTGTGGCCTTGGGCAGACCGTTTAATCTCTCTGTGCCTTAGTTGTCCCACATGGAAGACGGGGGTGAGCATAGCACCTACCTCCAACGATTGAATACGTTGATATTTTAAGGTGCAAGCATGTTATTCTCTATTAGCATTGTGAGTTTTATTCTTTCAAGTAGGGAGTGGGGCAAAGCCCTATGGTCAACCAAATTATAGGAACCCAGAGGGAGGCCTGCCTGGGGGCGGGGGCAATGGGTGGGATTGCCAGCTGGTAGCAGCAGGCCCTTGTGATGGCCCTGTCAAGAAGGCAGCATGGGAAATCCAACACAGGCCTGATTAGCTGGCAGCAGCCTGTGAGGAGTAAGTTAAATGGAAATGCAAATTAAATAGGAAGTCCAGACCCAGAATCTAGAAATCCAGAGGGTATGAAGCACTGTGTGGCAGAGTCATTACTATCAGGAAGGCTAGGGTAAGAGCTCTAGCTCTGCCACTTTCTCAGCTGTGTAATCTTGAGCAGGTCATCTCCCCTTCTGAGCCTTGGTTTCCTAAGGATAGCAGTTAACAAAAACTGAGAGCTTAATATGCCTCAGGCAGCGTTTCATCGCCTTAACTGCCCTCTTCAAAAGGGAACTACTCTTATTTAACTACCATTTTGAAGATGAGAACACTGAGGCTCAGAGAGGTGGAGGCACTTGCCCAGGGTTGCAATTCATGTAAAAGATAGCCCTGGGACGTGAAAGCAGGTCTCTTGGAGACTAGTGATTAGAGCACCTTTGCTGTAGAGCTATTGTGAAAATCACAGGATATACTTCTAGAAGTGTTTGGTAGCAGACTGGCAGACTGCCCAGGGAGGACCGTCTTTAGGCTACAGGCTCTAGTGGCTAGGCTGAGGCTGCAGAGCCTGGGTCAGCAAGAGGCAGTCTGGGCCTCAGACATCTGGACCTGAGCAGTGCTGGAGTCTTGGGAACAGGCCAGAATCCCCTGATAAGAAGCCGGGACCAAGGTTAAGTGGGGCTAAAAGCCAAAGGGACTGGAACCCCTGAGACTGCATGGGGGCGGAGACCATCTTGGTCACTTCTGGATTGCCCAGCACTCCACAAAAGGAAGTGCTTAATATATACAGGAAGGAAATGCCACTTCTAGAGTGGCTCCTACGTCATGCCACTGCGCTATGCCTTCATGTCCTCCTTGTGGCAGCTCCATGAGGTTATCATGCCCATGTTAAAGATGAAGAGACTGACGTTCAGAGAGATGATGTGACTCACTCAAGGCTCAGAGCTAAGAAGTAGTCAAGCAGCTCTCTGGATGCAGAGAAGAGGGGGAAAAAAAACAGAAAGGGCAAAGAACCCCTTATACTCCACTCTGATCCCCATGGGCCTCACCACCTGCTACCTCAGGTGACCCACAGACAAGGTCCACCTCTGCAGAACTGAACTGGACCACGATTTGTAGTCCACCAGATCTGTGTGTTTGTGTATATACATGATCTAGGCTTTCCCTTGACAGCCCTGGGGACTGGGCCCATGGAAATCCCCCACCCCTTGCTGACCTGAACCTAGCCAGCACTCCAGGACTCGTCCACTTAGAACAAAGAGACTGGCAGCAACTTTCGACTCCCACAGACCCAGATGAGCTCTGAGGCCAGCCACTTTCAGAGCTGGGAGGACTCTGGGCAAGCCTTGTGCTTTTCTTTCCCCGGTGCCTAGCCTGCAAGGAAGGAATCAGTGTTGCAGCCGTATCTAATCAGGCGGGGCCCCAAGACACAGAAGCTCCTTCATCTAGGCCTGAGGAGGGGTCAGGCGGGGCCTCAGGGAGGGGCCAGGGCAGACACTGAGCCCATCCAGCCAGGACAGCCCACATTCCTCAGCCGGCCTGAATGGGGTGGGCATACTCAACAGGAAGCCAAGCCCTTCACCAGGAGGGGCTCCGCCGCCATCTGTGCGCATAGACCGCCCTGAGCAAAGGGCCTCGGCTGGCAGAGTCAATTGCACAGAAAAAAATAGCAAACATTTTGCTTCCTCCTCCTCCCCTATCTTGCCGCACTCCGCTTCCAAGGGGAATGTTGGGCTCCTGCTAAGTATTTTTCGGCAGACCGGGGCCCAGGCATCCGGAGTCAGCCTTGCTGAATTGCTGAAGAGAGAATGAGTGTGTGTGTGTGGGTGTGTGTGGGTGGGTGGGTGGTGGGGGGTGGTTCTTTCCACCCAGAGAGTAGTGGTTTCTCTGCGGGGTCCTGGGCTCCTGCTGTTCCAGCCTGGGAAAAAAGAGCCAGTAGAAACGGTTAACAACCAACAACAACGATCACCTTGGGTTTTTAGAGTGGGTTTTGTCCATCTTGTTATTTCGTTTGCTCATTCCAAGCACCCCTTGAGGTAAGCCTTCTTTGTCCCATTTTATAAATAAGCAAACCGAGGTGGAGAGGGTATGTGCCTTGCTCACCACTCACAGTTAATTAGCATGAAAACCATTTCAGATTAAGGTCTGACTCCCAAGGCCCTGGTCTTTCCGCCAGCCCCTTCTGCTGCTGACTATGGAGGGCCTGCCTGGCTTCCCTCAGGAAGAGCCCGCCTTGAGAGCCTTTAATCAGGGTTCCAGTGACATTCCGATTTTGTTTTCACTTTTTCTCCCAAGTCACCTGCTTATTGAAGAAAATTCGGGAAATGCCCTCCAAACATAAAGGACTTTAAAATTACCTATCATCCCATCACAGAGAACCACTGTCAGCCAAGGTGATGGTAGATTTCCTGAGCATGTTACGCACGTACAAAACCTGGAGATCTGAGATAATAGTGGACCCACTCTGGATGCTGGGCCACCCCCCAGCTCCCACTCCATGTCCTCATGAGGCAAAGCTGAATTGTGCTTCCTCTGCTCCCTGTAGGGCCTGCTTGGGCCAACGTTGCCCATTCCCAGGGTGCATGCGCACACCATACTATTTCATACCCTGTGAGTTTGTTCACTTGGTTCCCTTTGAGTGAGGTCTCTGTCCTCCTGCAGAGGTCTCTCCCTCCCTTCTCTGTCTCTGACACTGTGTGTGTGTCTCTCTCTCTAGCTCTCTCTATTGATCACGTATACACATGGTCAAAAAACAAAAAACAAAAACAACCTATCCAATTCATACAAACTCCAAAGGGACAAAAGGGCACACGCTACAAAGCAAGGCTCCTTCCCACCCCTGACCTCAACTCCTGTTTCTTGTTTATCTTTCCAGAGATATTATGTGTACAGGTAAGCACAGATGTACGTGTATCTCTTGTGAAACATGCGTGGTAACTGTCCTTACTGGTTTTTTTTTTTTTAATTTTTATTTGCTTGAGAGAGAGGGCGAGCATGAGTTGGGGGAGGGGCAGAGGGACAAGCAGGCTCTTCACTGAGCAGGGAGCCTGACGCAGGACTCGATCCCAGGACCTGGGAATCATGACCTGAGCCAAAGGCAGACACTTAACCAACTGAGCCACCCGGGCACCCCTGTCCTCACTCTTCTGTGCCTCCTTCTTATAACTCCTTGGTTTTTGGCTATTCTTACATGGCAAGAGCTGTGGCTCTGCCTCATCTGGGTAAAGGCTGTCTAGTGAAACCTTGATGGTTGTGCTGTGATTTATTTAAGCAGGCCGCTAGTGATGGACAGGGAAATGTTTGCCAGTCTCTCGCTACTACAAACAATGCAACAGTAAATATCCTTGTACAAACAACCTCGTGCTTTTGCTCATGTAGGAGAAATACTACTAGTGGAATTGCTGGGTCAGAGGGTGTGCGTATTTTAAATGCTAATACATTTCACTGAAGGGCCCTTCAAACACACCAGTTGACATGCTCCCGGACAGATAATGTTTCAAGAGGCCCATGCTACCCTTCCTCCTTCCCTTTCTTCACCTTTCTTCACCTGGCTAATGCCTGCCTGAGCCTTCAGAGTGGCGGCACCTGGGATGCCTCTGACAAGCCTCCTTTCCTGGCGCGGCCAGCCAGGCTCTTTGCTTCCACATCACCCCATGTTTGCCTCTGTGTAGCACTTTCCACCGAGGGCTGCTATCCTCTCTTTACACATCTGTTTCCCGCACTAGACTATGAGCTCTTTGAGGGAAGGATTGAGTAAGCCTTATTCATCTCTTGCAGGTTCCCATCCAACGCGCCACAGGCAGAAGGTCAATAAATATTTGTTGAACTAACCCAGTCAGCTCTGAATCCTCAGCTCTGAGTGCAGCCTGGGCTGGACCGGGTTCACTGAATGCAAGTATGGTCCGGCTGAGCAGCGCCTTGGGCTCGGGTCCCCTGGGTCCCTGGAGATTTGTCTTCATGCATTTAGCACCCAGTCCTTACCTCCCTTCAGGCTGACTCCCACGCCCTGCTTCAGCCACACCCTTCCCACTAGAAGCTATTGCTGTCTCCCGGTCCCCAGCTCCTGTGGAAGAACCCCTCTACAATCCTGTGTCTTGCTTCTCCTCTTCCCATCCAGATGCCGGGCACCCTCTTATTTGGGTGGCCCCTGGGCCTACAGTATGCTGCCAGGAAGCTGGCAGCCTATGCAGCCTGTGACCAGAGCACCCGAGTGAAGTCCAGCTGAGGCCGGCCTGGACTTTGACACTGAGGACCCAACACCCTTACCCGCTCCTCACTGCACTGGGGCCGGGATGGCTGCTGCCCTCCCTGGCCTAACAGACAGACTCTGTCTCTTCAGAACACTCATCACTTTTCTGAACCTTGGTGTCCTTATCATTCACCTTCCAGGGGGGGACAGAAGATCCAGTGACATCCCTGGATATGAAGGGGTCTGGGGTGAAATTGTATCCACATATAAGGGGTTAGGAAGCCTCGCTGGCATTCTAAGGTAGTATAGTCTGGAGGAAGGGAGTAGGGTGGGAGGCATGCAGGGGTCAGCAGAAGCCAGCAGCAACAGCCTAGCGGCGAAGTCCCATTGCGCAGACAGGAATGCCAAGTCAGGCTGAAAGCTGGCTCCAGGCCACAGCTCATCCAAGGCCGGGGCTAGTGACAGATGGACAGACACCCTCTTCGCTCCGTGTTTGGCAGAGTTTCAACCCAGGCCCAAGAAAGATGTCTTGAGGCTGCTTGTTGCCTCCTATTTCTCCATCTTCAAGAGGAGCACCACTTTTCAGCCATAGGCCCTGGGCCTGAGGAACATCTCTGAAACACTGGGGAACTCAGCAGGACAAACAAAAATGGGACAGAGGGTGGCAAGAGGAGACAGAGGGAGGGGCGGGACGGGGCGGGGGCAGGGCCGGCAGGAGCTGGGGGTGGGCGTGGGGCTAAGGCCAGTTCAGAAGCTCCTGGTTGGGCCAGGGCCCCATGGTTTCTCCCTGCCTCATCTTAACACACCCCTGCCTCACGCCTACCTTGGGAGAGGAGCTCATTCCTCCTGCCAGCAAGCATTGCTGAATACTTCTGAGGCAAGCACTGGGCCCCCAGGCTGTGGAAATTACTCCGGAATAAGAGCTCCTGACAAGACCTCACAGAGATGGGACCAAGAGAGTGAAGGAGCTAGGTGTGTCAGAAAATACTGTTCTCGGGAGCCGGCACATGAACAGGACTTTTTAAAGAATGGGTAGAACTAACTGGAAAGGGCATTTCGGGTCAGAGGTCCAGGCACCAATGTAGAAGGATGTAGCTAGAACAGAGGGCTGAGAGAAGGTAGTGCCTTCGAGCCAGGAAAGGCCGCATGACAGTTCAGCTGTAGTGTTAGCTAGGGGGACCACCCTAGGGCAATGTGGGGTCCTGTCTTACAAGATATAGTGTTTTATACTCCAAATCAGTGGCCACAATGTGGGGCTCTTTATCCCACAGCCAGGAAACAAGGCCAGACACTAAGGAGTCTAGCGTGGTGGGCAGCACCTTTCGTGAATATGCCAAATCACCGACTCTTAAAAAGGACTGTTTTGTGTGTGTAGTGGCCCGAGGCCTGCGTGTTCTGGAACCATGGCTCCAGGTGCCAGTAATGGGTCCACTGTGTGTCAACAGAAATCGCCTGACCCCTTGCCATGCTGGGTATTTCATCTGACTGAAAAGCAGGCACAAAACTAGGTTATGGGTTGGCAAGTGTGCCACTTGGGATTCCCAGTTAGAAACAACAGAAACCAACCCTGGTGCATTTAAGCAAAACAGTTTTATTAGAAAGCTATGGGGGAGCTTGGGGAAGAGTTGGAGAGGCCGGGGAATCAGAAACTGGTGGGAAAAGCGGAACTGGGCATCCAAGGACATAGCCACATCCTACACAGGAGTGTTGGGCCTCTGGTGTTGGTCCCCCACTGCGGCCACCACCACAGTGGCATGGGAGGAAATGCTTCATGATCCTGATGCCTCTGACTTCCTCCCCCTCCAGACCTAAGGTATTAGGCACAAGGGTCTGATGTGCTTAACTGAGGTCCCAGGCCCAAGCCCTGGTGACTCAGAGCCTGGGGCCCAGGGTCTTGGGCCTTGGGGTTGTCCCTTCTCAGGAGTGCCTCACCTCCAGCAGGAGCCCCTGTGACAACAGGCCTCTCCAAGACCAGCAGGGGGCTGCAGGCCCTGAGAGGAGTTCCCTGCACCATCCCCCAACCAACTTCTGTGGATTTACTAATTGTGTCTCTAAGGGAAATTAGAACAGCCCCAAGGGTGCCTCTCCCATACGCCCTGGTGTGGTGCCAGTCAGGGCACAGCCAAGGTAACGTGAGGCAAACCACCACAAGCCCACCTGTCAAGAGCCCTCTAAGGTCACAGACTTCTGACTCCCCATGACAGGTGAGGTGCTGGCTGAAGGCCAAGGGGGAAAACACAATGGCTGTTTGGGGACAACAGCCAATGGGGACAAAATGACAGTATCAGCTTTGACCACTTCAGAAACAAAGGACTTGGGACACCTGGGTGGCTCAGTTGGTTAAGCAGCTGCCTTCGGCTCGGGTCATGATCCCTGAGTCCTGGGATCGAGTCCCACATCGGGCTCCTTGCTCCCTCTGTCTCTGCCTGCTACTCTGTCTGCCTGTGCTCACTCTCTCTGACAAATAAATGAATGAAATCTTAAAAAAAAAAAAAGAAAGAAACAAAGGACTGCCAGGGCTTCCACCCATGTCTCTGGACATGCAGTGAGAGAATCAGCATCATCTCTCTCTCTCTCTCTTTTCTAATTGGGAATTGTTTTGATTTTACTTATTTTGTTAATATTCATGAAAATCAGTGCCACTGTTAGAAAATCAAGCAAATTAATGAGGGCAGGTGAAAAAATCTAAAGCCCCCTTCCTCGCTCTTTTCCACCTCCCCAACCCCCTGTCCCTCCCCAGAGGGTAACCACTGCCATCAGTTAGGTATGCAGCCTTCCAGACACATTGGTACATTATGATCTATAGTTTGGTTTTGCAAGGTTTTGTTTTACATGAAGACCATACATAACTGCTCCATAATATTTCTTTCCTACTTAACAGTGTGCCTTGGAGATCTTTCCATATCAGCACATATAATTTTTAACGGCTGTACAGTATTAGCTCCGTACCACCAAGGATCTAAGTCAGGCTCAGAGACATGCACCATTTTGCATCTTGAAAGGTAGCTAACCCCCTAAACCATTCTCCGACAAGCCTGCTATCACTTGTGTTTCCTGGTTTTCTCCTAGCCCAAATGAGATATTATCATGAAAAACCACGGCTTTCTGATGGACAGAGTGTGTTTCACTGTTCTGTTCATTTATATGTCACTGATCACCCGTGAGGTTGAACATTAACCATATCCAGGCTGTTGGAGCTAAAAACAGCTCCCTTAAACTGTCAGCAGGAGCATACATTAGTACAATCGCTCGGAAAAGCAGCTTGGCAATACGTGGTTAGGAGAAAGATGCTTAAGCCCGCAGGACCCCAAAATTTCCCCTCTAAGCCTAAAGACCCAGGAACTCCATCTCCGCATCCTTACCCCTAGAGAAACTCACACACGTGCACAGAGAGATATCTTTTAAGTATATTGATTGCTGCAAAAGATTGGGAAGAACCTACACGCCCACCAATAAGGGGATAGATAAATTGTGATGATTCATACAACTGAATGTCTATCATACAGCAGTGCATAAACTAGAGCTATATGTATCAAAATGGTTAAATCTCAAAAACAATACTCAGTGAAAAAAATCAAGTTGCAGAATGATACATACATTCTATCAATTATGCCCACTTAAATAACATAAACATTCTATATTGGCTATGGATATATACACACATATACATATATATGTACACATATACATATACATAGACACACATACGTCTAAAAACACAGACAAGAAGTAAACACACCATTTCCTGGGTAGCGCTTACCTCTGTGGAGGAGGGAAATAAATGTGACAGGTGAGGAACATCACTTGTGCCTGATTCTATTTACTGGAGAGAGAAAGGACTGGAAGCCAATTTGGCCAAATGTTAAAACCTGTTCAGTCTCTGTAAGTGGGTATCAATATCTGTCTCAGCACTTGTCTGCCATATATTTTTCTAACCTAATCCTTTTGTGTCACTGTATACAGTCAGAATAGAGATTTGTTTGTTATTTGGGGAGGGGTTGCCCACTTCCTCTCAGAGTTTCCTTTGTAAGGTTTTATTTTTTTAAGGGATCTCTACACCTGACACGGGGCTCGAACTCACACACCTCCCCACCCACCCCCAGGATCAAGAGTCATAAGCTCTACCAACTGAACCAGCCTGGTGCCCTGTTCTGAGAGTTTCTGTTTCCTAAAAGGGGATTTTTTAATTCCTTCTCCTCCCAACTCATACTCATTTTGGGTATGTTTCTATCATTGTTCTTTATTTTCCCCCATGCTTTCTCATTGTCTCTTTCCTTCCCACAGACTGACAGGGTACTGTCTATGTGACCTTTGCCCCTAGAGTAGTTTGACAATCATACACTGTATTCCTACTTATAGAAATTGTCACCCTTAATTTCTTGCTGTTGTTAGGAGTCAGCATTTCCAGTGACACTAAAGTTTTTCTACTGTTGGGAACACCAGAAAACAAACAACAACCCACGAAACCCTATTTTTGATGCAGGTGCAAGGGATCAATTATAAAGTCACTTAGTACCACCATTTTAGACAAAACCAAACAATTCCACTGTACCATGTAAAAACAAAAGGAGAACTTTAATAAGCTTTTACGGCACTGCAATTACAGGAACATTAACCCATAACATGCAACAGAAATGATGATGCCTTCTGGACATAGTTAACAGATAAACTTGACGTTACAGTTAACAGCAACATAGCCTACCAAAGAAAACAAATGCAACTTATCTCAACTTTCCAGTTAGAAAATGTATGTTTTTACTGCAATCTCAAGTAGTGTTTAGAAAGTTTAGTCTTCCTTTTCTAACCTCTAAGATAGATAGTGTGATTTTTAATGCAATCGCACACAACCATTTTCACACTGGAAATAATCACAAGGAATCAACAGGTGCAGATTAATCACCACTTTCATTGCAATTATTAATTTCGAGAGGGCTCCTGCAGTATTGCGGGTTTCAGATGGGGACAATCATCTGACCAGGTGTAAAGAGCCCTGGTCTTAGAGTGGGGAAGGAAACATGCAGCGGCACACCGGGCAGGTGCCCGACTTCTGAAGCCAGATGGACACGCACGGCTTGTGGAAATAGTGGTGGCAAGGCAACTCAGTTGCCACCTCCCCCTTCACATATTCACTACAACAGATGGGGCAACACATTTCCTGCCCCACTGCACTGTGATCCTCGGTGACCAGGATCTCGGGGAGAGTGTCGATGCTCTCCTTGCTGGCCGGCGGATTGGCCACCTCCACATCCACAGCGAGAGACTCCAAGTGCGCGAGGGCGGTTTCCATCGCTTGGGCCAGGCGTTCTTCAAGTGCCATGTAGGTGAGAAACTGAGGATCCACGTAGGAGATGGCTTCGGCCACCCCCAAGCCATCTGCGAACCCATCAAAGAGGCTCCAATCCACTTCGAGGTCTTCGCTCACGCTGGAGTCGTCTTCAAGGTTGTTGTTTCCATCCAGCATGAACACCCCGGGCTGTAGGAACTCCTGACCGGATTCATTATCCCCCTCACTGCTACTCTCGTGTTCATTGTACTGGAGCCAAGGAACTTTGCCTTCTCTCGGAGATACCTGCTCCTCCTCCGGAAGACATGCTCCTTGGATTTCTTCAAGTTGGCCACCGCCACCGCCGCTGCCACCGCCACCACCGCCGCCGCCGCCACCACCACCACCACTGGCCCCGGTGCTAGAGCTGGCCCCAGCACTGGAATTCCCCTTCCCCTGCTCGGGCTCATGCTCTTCCTTCCCCAGCAGAGTTTCCCAGCTTTCTCCACTGGACGAGAGATTTTGCTCCAGACCGCCATACTTGCGACGCAGAGCAGTGGTCCACTCTTTGTCACTGTCAGAGTCTTCATCACAGTACTTGTAGTAGTCGTCGCTGTACGTCCAGAAGTCGGGGTCGGCCATAGTGCGTCGGCGTCTTGGCACCTTCTCCGGCTTCACTTGGTCCTTCCTGGCCTCCCTCTTATCTTCAGGGTACTTCGGCTCAGAGTAGCCGCTTGAACTCTCACCTCTGGCTCTTCTTGCCAGGCCGTCCGAGTGGCCTTCAGCTGTGTTGGCCGTATCCCTCCACCTGGAAGTACTATGTGGCATATCATCATCATCATCAGTATCAAAAAATATTTTTGGTTTCACGCAGTTGGGGCTGGCCAGATTTCTGATTTTGGGCCTCACCACCGGCTCCTCTGCACTCTTTGGGGGGTCTTCCCCCCCACCACAAATACTCACAGGAGCCCTGCTGGGACATGCAGGTAAACTCTGCTCCCGCCTCTGCCTCTCCAGGCTGTCGCCGGTGGTAGTCACCTTGCCTTCAGCGGATGTCTGAGAGGCCATGCTACTTTGCTGCAGGAACTCGGCTCTGCTAGCAGAGCGTCTGGCCACAGGGGCTGGATCTAACTTGTCAAGCTCCTCTCTCACATCACGCTTAAAGCTAGAGAACTGCGGAGGCACCCCAGCCAAGGACCTGGCCCCTTTCTCTGGGTCATACGGCTTATCATCTTTAAACTTGCCAGTTTTCCCTCTCACTGGCGCTCTCTCAACAGGCCCAGCCCCCTCCTCCTCGCTATCATCTGCCCCGAAAGAGTCAGCATGTCCATAAGCCATTCCTCTTCTGCTACCTGAGGCCCTGTACTCTCTTGGTGGGTACCTGGAGTAGTCCTCATTATCAACATTCAGGCTGGCTCCAGAGCTCTCACTGTCTTCCCAACTACGACGAGTGATGGAAAATGGCGACCGGCTTCTCTTGGTGGTTTGGCTGGGGGCTGATCTGTGCATTGGGACTTCCGAGGTCGTCTTTCTCTGGCTGGAAATCCTTTCCTGCTGGCTCGTGGATGGCCTGAAACTGACATAAGCATGCCTTCTTCCATACCTCCTGCCTGTATTGGACTGATACCCTCCTGCTGGCTTGGGCCACACAGGCTTGCTAGATTCCTGACCCATGGCTCTGCCTTAGCAGGGTTTCCAATACAGCTGGGCCTCAAGTGGAAAGTCTCCTGCTCCCTGCACAAGCTTTGGAGATGGGAGCGCCAACTCAGTTCGGAATAAGAGAGCAGGGAGATCTATTTCCACTTCAGCAGGCAGGCAACAGAAAGAATAAGGGGCCTTTACACTTAGTTTCACTTTCTTCTAAGGCCTGAAGTAGCATTCCAGTGACTGTCAGGTGTAGACCTGGAACACATTTTTAATGTTGGCAAAATGATTACAAACCTGGGTTGATAGGAAAGCTAGACTTACGGGAGAATCTGACAGAAGATTGGGGGCAGGGGTGGTGACTGGACCCTGGGAAGGTGGGTGAAGCACTGTGGAATTATGCCAACGTGGAAGAGGAAAGACTGCTGCGGTTATTTTATGGGGTGTCTGTGTCTTTTCTGAGCCCTGCAGACAGACAGGAGAAATGCAAATTGGAATAGGGTGGAAAATATAGATCACCACGTGTTCGTGAGTGCCTACGTGTCTGTCAGGAGGAGAGGTCAGGTGGAAGGTGGGGGGGGGGACCAGCCATCATGATGTGAAGAGAGGCCTGTGTTTGTAGGGGGAGGGGACAGGTGTATTGGGAAGAAGCATTAGCATCAGACAGAATGAGACCTGTTCTGGATGCGGGCAGGAGAACGACAGGTACAGGTGGGGGTGACTTCAGAGGAGAGGGGTGTGTGCAAGCATGACAGAGAGTGTGCACCCGTGGTCGTATGTGCAGCCGCTGCAACTCGGCACAGGGACGCCTGTGCACGTGTCTGTGGCAGGCAAGAAAAGGTTTGGTGGCACCGGCCAGGGGCAGCCTATGGTATGCATGTGTGTGTTCAGTGAAATGGGAGGCAACAATGGAGACATGTCAGTGCAAGCAAATGCATCCACGAGAGGGACAGCACGGGAGAGGGATGCGCGGGTGGCCGCTGGGTGGAACGGGGTCAGCAATCAGGGAAATATGTGTTTTTGTGAAGGGGGCTATAGCAGGGAGGGAGGGGTTGTTGTCCCTGGGCGAGGATTTCTGTGAGTGTGAGTGTGAATGTGAGTGCATGCATGGCCAGGAACATCAGAGGAGGGCTGTCTGTGTACAGATGCAGCAGGCAGGGAGCAGGGCTGGGAGCATTTGTGAGGGTTGTGTGAATGAGAGGGAGGGGGCGCATATGTACGTATGTGGCATGTGAAAGAGGGGCCAGCAATCAGAGGATATCCTTATGTGTGTATGTGGCAGGCAGGAGCTAAGGTAGCCCCCAAAGGGGTGTGTGTGTGTGCACTCACCAGAGCATACAGAGGCCGAAGGAGGAGGGGGCTGCTTCTGGAGGTGTGTATGGGGCAGGCCGTGAGAAGTAGGGAAAGGCGCTGAGGGTGTGACAGTGTGCAAGAGGGTATGTATGTGTGTGTATCCATGTGTGCAAAGGGAAGGGGATGTTCCAGAACCTTGAGTGGGGGGGGTGCAGGGAGGGGGCTGCAATGGAAGGTGTGTGTGTACGTATGTATGCCCGTGGGCACGTGCACGTGTGCGTGTGTGCATGCCATGCATGCGTGTATGTGTAGGTCCCTGCCCACACATGCGAGACACGGGGAGGGGGAGGGGGCCGCAATGTCATAATGAGGGACGGGGAAACGCTACCGGCTCAAACGGCAAATCCAAACAGATGGCCAGGGAAGGGGGAAAAAAGAAAATGCGTGTGAGGGTCTAGTTTCTCCCTGGGAATAATTTGTTTTTCCGACAATTATTTTCGTGGGAACAATAATATATTTACCTAAAAATCTTAACAATTTACTATTCAGCAAAACAACTGCAAAATGGGGGAAGAAAGGACATAGAGTGCTCCCCAAAGGGACCAAGAAGGGAGGAAGGAGGAGAGGGCCCCGACCACCACTCCTCTCTCAAACAGGGATTAAAGCCCTTCGAGTGGGGGCCGTGCCACATGGAAGGGGCTGGGGGACAGGGGAGGGAGCCCCCAGACAGGTCGGGGGACACAGGCCTCACTCTGCAGTCAGGTCTTGCGTCCGCCCCACCCCTTCCCCCAGGGGCGAGCCTGAAAATCTGTACGCTAGAGGACCCCAAATCCTCGTCCCCATGCCAGGCCACCTGTCCCACCGCCCCGTCTGGAGGAATTGAGGAAGGAAACAGCCTTCACTCACCCAGTCCGGACACCCGCACGCTTTCTGGAGGCGCAGAGCTCTTGGACCTCCGACTGCCACCACCAACCGACCGCCAGAGCCGAGGCTCCAGGGCTCCAACTCCTCCCCCAGCAGACAGCAGCAGGGCGGGCAGCGACTGCGGCGGAGGAAGTGATTGTGGCGTCGGTGGGGCCCGCCCCCTGGATGTGGCGGGGGCGGCAGCTGCTCTCAACAAATCAGGGTGGGCCCCAAAGCATTATTTCATTTTAAATAATGAAATCGTCAAGGATACTGAAAAGGACAGCAAAAAATGTAACCAACAGCCAGCTTTAACAAATGTTAAACATTTAGCCAAACTCCCTTCTGTTCTCTTTTTTTTTATTTTTTGAAGATGAAATCTAAAAATTCTTTCTAATTAAGTCCAATATTAAAGTAATTATAACAATATATCATACCCTATGTTATATGTTATGGCTTGTACTAGAAGTATGGAAAATGTGAAACTGTTTATCTAGGGTTGTAATTTTTTAACCTGATAATTGAAGCAATTGAACTGTTTACAGTAGAATTTCTTGCTGTTAATTACAAAATCAAGCTTCTCCATCCAAAAGAAATGATCAGTCATGAAGCACAAATACCTGATCACGATCCGGTAATTGCATTGCAGCTTAAAAATATTATATCTTTTGGATTTGTATGATTTTACTGAACTCCCGTTTTTTTAATCGCACTTTACAATGTATTTTTAGTATTTACATGGAATGTAAAGACTCCCCATGTTCACAATAAGAGCCAAGTTTTGTTCTTGGAAATAAAATGCATAATAGAAGAACAAGAAATATTAGGGGTCACAACATAATAGAAATAGGATAACTAGATAACAGGTAATAATAGATAATAGGTAACTGTCAAACCACTAAAGAAATAATATGTAGAACAAAGAGAAAAATTCAGTCTATCAAAGGGCAGAAATGGAGTGGGAAGCAACAAGAAAGGGCATTTTATAAAAAGGGCAGGAATAAATCCAAATATATCAGTATGTAGTATGGATTAACACCTATAAAAAACAGACTCTCATTTTATATATTTTGTTTTTTTGAAATCTGGTTATACACTGTTTATATGAGTTTCATATAAAGCACATATAGAAATGGAAAATATGCCACTTAAATACTGGAAGGAACAAAGGAAGGAAGGAGGGAGGGGAAGGAAGAAACCTTAAAAAGAAGAAAAGAAGGAAAAGAGAAGGTAAGAGACATGAAGCAAAATTAATATCAAAAAAATCCAAGGACTCAAAGTAAAAAACAATTAAAGTAACAAAACAGGTTGTTTCATTCACAGAGAAAGAAGATGCAGTCAGTAAACTTTCTATGCCAAGCAGTGTGATTTCAAAATATATGAGGCTAATATGTTAAAATACAGAGAGATCAGAAAGTTTTCAATTATAGTGGGAGACTTAACCATACTTACTATGGAATAAATGAACCAAATAGACTACAAAATAAATAAGGATATAGAGAGACTGAATAACACAGTTAGTAAACCTAATCTATATATATTTTTTGTACTCAAGAAAGGATGCATTTTTCTTTTTTTTCTTTTTTTTTTAAAGATTTTATTTATTTATTTGTTAGAGAGAGAGCGAGCACAGGCAGACAGAGAGGCAGAGGGAGAAGCAGGCTCCCCGCCGAGCAAGGAGCCCGATGTGGGACTCGATCCCAGGACGCTGGGATCATGACCTGAGCTGAAGGCAGCCGCTCAACCAACTGAGCCAGCCAGGCGTCCCGAAAGGATGCATTTTTCATCAAAAAATTAAAATATTTCAAATACACAGGAAAGTAGAACATAAAATGCCCGCTTGCATGTACCTGTCATACAGATTGAGCAAATTTATTTTCTTCAGGTTCTCAGATCTGAACTGATACCCTTTATCATTATGTATTGCCCAGATTTATCCCTGATAATGTTTCTTGTTCTGAAATCTGCTTTGTTTGGAAGTAACAGTTATTCCAGCTTTCTTTTTATTAATGTTAGTGTGTATACCTTCCTCTATCCATTTACTTTTCATCTCTCTGTGTCTTTATATTTAAAATGGGTTTCTTGTAAACAACATATACTCGGGTCTTTTTTTTTTTAATCCATTCTGATTGTCCCTTGCTTTTTTAATTGGTATAGTTAGACCATTCACAATTAACGTGACTATTGGTGTAGTTGGATTAGTATTTGCCAAATTATAAGCATTTCCTATTCATTGTCTTTGTTCCTTGTTTCTTTTTTTTTGTCTTCCATTTTTTTTTCTGCCTTCTCTAATTTTAACTGGGCATTTTATAAAATTCCATTTTCTCCTCTCTTTTATAATTTCAATTATATTGCTTATTTTTACATTTTTTAGTGGTTGTCCTTGAGTTTGCAATGTACATTGGTAACTAATCCAAGCCCATTTTCAAGGGACACAACACTACTTCATGGGTAGTGTGGGTACCTTGTAACAGAGTTTTTCCAATTCCTCCCTCCTGTCCCTTATAACATTGCTTTCATTCATTTCACTTATCCGTAAACCATTATCATCCATTACATTGCTGCTATTTTTTTTTGAACTCACTGCTATTTGTTAGATCAGTTAAGAAGAAGAAAAATGCAAGCTATTATCTTATTTATACTTTCATTTATTCTTTCTCAAATCCTCTATTGTTTTTAAATATAGATACAAGTTGCTGACTTATATCATTTTTTTCTTTCTGAAGAATTTCTTTTAATGTTTCTTCAAGGCAGCTCTCAGAAGAGACATCCTAACACTTTTACCATATTTTACTTATTAAAAATGAATTAGTAGGTCTAGCCCACACTCATGGAGAGGGGATTACACAAGGCCAGAAGTTCCAGGAAGTGGGGCTCATTTGGGCCAGGACATGGATAGGAGCATCTCAGCTTCAACAGGTATTGACAATCCGTTTTCCAAAGTGGTTGTACCAATTTTTTTATTTCTAGGAATTCTTTCTATATCCCAGAGACCAGATGTTGGTTATATTTGTACAGTTGCAAATATCCTCTCCTAATTGGTATTTTCTTTAAATGTCAATATGAATTTATAAAAGTACTTAAAACAAACCACAAGAGAAAGTTCTTTAAAATCCTGGAGACAAGACCTCTATAAGTTTGACAAAACATGCAGGAGCAAAAAAAGAAAAGACTTAATTACATCTTCTGATAGGCAAAACTTACAGAGATAGATAAACAATTCTAAGTAAAGTAAAGCACAAATGAAAACCTGGGGACAACATGTGCTGCTATATATGCCTATAGCATATTAGATACACTCATAAACTAAATCCTATGTGCATTTAAAAAATGTACAGCCTTTTCTTCTGTGTACTTATCTCCCTCCTCTATCTGTATCACTGCTCCCCATAACCAACTTCAGTAACTAGTATCCATTATTTCATGTTTTTCTTTATATGTGAATAATTATATATAGGTAGATGTATGCTATGTACGTATATGCACATGTGTGCTGTGTGCATGGGTTTTTGCTTGTCCTTTTTTATTAAAATGGGATTATCTATAGATTTTTTCCCTTCTTGCTGTTCTTACTAATACCCCCTGAAATCAACTGGTAGGGCTTGAATTACTAGTCTTCAGTGGCTGCCTAGTATTTATGTTGTGGATTTGCCATAATCTGTCCAGCCATCAACTGATTGATAGATGATTATGATTCTATGTTTTGGTTTTGTTTTTTTTTTGACACTGTGAACACTGCTGTGCTACATGTCTTTGTACTTATAGGTCCTAAGGTGTCAGGGCCTTCGTTTCCATGGAATAATGTCTCAAAACTAGAACTGCCATGTCAAATGATATGTAGCCTTTTAATTTTAGTAGATGATGCCAGATTGCTTTTCCCCCCAAGGCTGGGGCCCTTCCCATTTCCACAGCCAATGCATGGCCCTGCACCATGGCTAGCCTGACTGATCCCGGAGCACAGACTCCTGACCCGTGCTGGGTCAACTAGACTCTTCTCCTAGGGATCTGAAAGTCAGAAGGAGACACACAGACACTGGGAGGACTGGAGCTGAGTCATGTTCGAATCAACCAATTCCGAAGACCACCCCAGGATCTTTGAAATACAGTCTTATCTTCTACCCATGTTAGCCAGAGTTGAACTCTGTTGTTGACGACTGAAAGAAACTTACAAACCCTGGTCAGACTGAGCCCTGAACCTGGTCACAAACTCAGCCTTGATCCCAGCTACAGAGTTAGCTCTGATCCATGCCACAGACTCAGTCATCACCAGAGCTGGAGATGGAGGGCCCCAGCTGCTGGCCCCAGACTCGACTGACCCCTGCTTGGCATCTTTCTGGCCATGCTCTGGGCTGAAAGAGGGGGCAGGGGAGCCAGTGGACACATTTCAGCCACATGCATCAGAGGCTCAAAGTTAAGTACTCTTTGTAGCAATTAATGCTGATGACTTTGGAGACAGAGAGGAATTCCTTGTGAAAAATAATTTTAAGTTCGAAGCCAGTGATGGTTGGGGACGACCGTGTGGTAGGGAATAATGGATCCAAAGAGAACTCTGATTGCAATGGGCATCAGGGGTTTGGCTGTGGAGACAGACAATGAGGGCAACCAACTCTGACCCTGGCTCAAGGTAAAGGGGACAGAGCAGGGATGTGGGGTGGGAGACCAGATGTCTGAAGCTGGATGGAGCTAGAGCCTGGATGGGTCCTGATGACACAGAGATGCTGGGCCCCACGATTGCCTAAGAGTAGCTGCCATCAGAAGAGGTTCAAGCAGCTGGCAGTTCAGAAGCTTCCTCCTTTGTCTCTCCTGTCTGGTACTGCCCGGCCCAGCAGGGTGGGCCCCCATGCCGTCTGGCCCTCTCCCGGCTGTCCTGACTTCCCACAGGCTCCAAAGCCACCTGCTGCCTTCTCCATCCCTCCAATGTCTCCTGCCCTTCATCCTTTCCCCTGACTTAACTTCACATTGTGTGCCTCCTGCTGAGTGTCAGGGATTAGGACTGTCTACTGTGGGCTACAACTCTCTTCTCTTCTCTTCTCTCCAGAGCTAAGAGGCTCTCGCCAAGACCTGGTGCCAGCCTCTCCCCAAGGATCTCTGGCAGAAAACAGGTAGAGATTGCTGGGAGTGGGGCTGGAGGGGCAAGCCCAGAGCGTATGGGAGGAGACTGACACTTGTCAAACCCCCATCATCTGCCAGGCTCTTTACATATGCTTGCTCATTTAATCTTCATAGCTAGCTGGGAAGGTAGCAATTCGTACGTTCCGATGGGAAAGCCGAGGCTCAGAGATTGTAAGGGATTTGTCCAAGGCTACTCAGCTAGAGGTGGTAGAGCTGGAATTTGAGGCCAGGATCATCAGCTCCAAAGCTGGCTACTTCCAGGCCTGAGGCAGGAAGAGTGCAGTGGCCTCAGTTCCTGACTGAAAAGGAGGCCTACCAAGTGGGGCATTTACTGATGGAGGCCTAGAGCAGCTTACTTTATCCACAGCTGAACGACTGGCCCTGAGTGGCAGGGAGCGAGTAGCAGACTAGCTGGCATGTGACACCAGCTAAGCCAGAGAGGCAGAGAACAGGTTCCCCTCATTCTTCCCCCTACAGCCTCTGCTCAGGAAGCGCTGGGCCACCCTCTCTCTACAGAATTTCCCTTTGACCCTTGGTGCATCTGTGCTTCCATCAACAGAGAGAGAAGGGAGCCAGCTGATGATACCGAGAGGTTGTGGGGCAGGGCAGGGGGTAGGGATAGGCAGAGTCACAAGGCCAGAACGCAGCACACCAATCCTTCGGGCAGGACCCCCAACCCCTACCCGGGCCTCACTGTTCTCATCTCGGCAATGGAGAGATAGTATTAGATGGTGGCTGAAAGCCAATGGGTGAGTGTATGGTGGGCTCTGCCCAGGCAGGAAAATGGTGTGGCCATGTCATCAGGGAGAGCTTTGCTCATGGAACATGACTGGGGGGACTGGCAAGGGCAGAAGTCAGGGTAAGCCTGGGAGATATATGTGTGGCTGGCATAGGGGTAGTTTCTCTGGGCCCAGCCTGGGACCTAAGCCCTGCTCCTGGCTACCCCATTCACAGCAGAAGGATGGAGGATAAGCAAATGAGGAGCTGAGGTTATATGGAAAATATGCCTTTTTAAAAAGAAAAACACTTGGGGAAGTGCAAGAAGGCAAGAAGGCAAGAAAGGACTGGAAACCCTGCCAGTTACCCTGAGAGGGAGAGACAAGGGCATCTCCCCAGAAAGACAAAAGCAAAAACAAAAACCACCCCACCTTCAGACTTTGGCCGAGGCCTGAAGCCCTGGGTGGACTCTCAGACCGGACTCTGGTTCCAGACCTGACAACTTTGCTGGTCAGGGGACCCTGAACAAGTCTTTCTTCCTCTCTGGGTCTCAGTGCTCCCACTCACAAAATAAAAGCTGGGGCCTAAACATCTCCCAATGGCCCTTTTGTATTCCAGAAACTTTGACCAGTTTCAAGCCCCTTGATCTTGACCCCACCTCAAGTACTGACAGGTAAGTTGATCAGCTATGGGAGTCAGAGTAACACTGGCATTTTGAATCCTCCTAGGATTCAGTGTGAACACACCACAGCCCAGAGGCTTGGATTCATTGGCACCCTGTGTCCCCCATTCCCACCTCTTCTGTGCCTTCCCACCCAGTTTCCACTGACCTCCTCTCCTTGCCTGGAACATACCAGACTCCCTGTTGCTTCAGCACCATCACCCATGCTGTTCACCATACTTGGAATGCAGCGTCCCCACCTCCTTGCTGACTAATTCCTCCTGATCTTTGTTGAAATGTCACTTCGTCCAGGAGGTCTTTCTTCCCAGCCCCCTGGCGTACTCCTACTCTGAACCACTCTGGTAGCATCATCATGGTCCTCATCACAAGAGTAATTACTTGCGCTGCAATTTTTTTTTTTTTAAATCAGCCTCTCCTCTCAAATTACTATTATAGCCTCTGTGAGGGCAGGGGCCTTGTTCATCATGTTCACAGCTCTACCTCTGATGGCCGGTAGCCTGGGAAACCCTCATCCAAGAGATATGTTTTGAAAAAAATTCCTAGCACAGACCACGTAGCCTCAATCTGCTAGGGGCCATGCACAAACACGCAGGGTCTCATTTGGCCTTTGTATCATCATGCTCCTTTCTCATTTCTTCGGGGAGGCAGTGAGGGGGGCAGAGAGGTGACAGGTTGTGTTGTGCCAGAAGATTTTGTCCGGGACTAGACGCCCGGGCAGTGTGGACCTGGGCCTGGCAAGCAGGTCTGCCTGCCTCATGCCTCTGATTTCGCCTGCCACCACTCTTCAGAGAGGAGCAGCAGCTGTGGCCTCTCTCCTCATGTTCCCATAGCAACCAGCGCTTACCTCCCGCTCACATTGGTTCCTAATTGCCTGATTACGCATCTTCTCCCCCGCCAGCTCCAGAGCTCCTTGAGATCAGGGTCCATGGCGCATTGCGTGCTTCAGGCTCAGTGAGTATTAGTGAAATGAACAAAAATGAATGCATGACCATCCATACACATGGGTTTTTAAAAGCTTTCATCCCAAACAAGGCACCTGGCAGCCTGTGGTGGCTGCGGGTAGCGGGACGAGAGGACTGGATGCTCCTCAGCTCACCTCTGCTGAGTGGTGTGGGTGGCCGCCCCCCACCTTCTCCTCTCTCCCCTGCAGCCTGGGGAAGCTCTTTAGAAAATGGGCCAAGCAGCCTTCGTGGTGGCTGGTGGCAGGAGGGGAATGCTGGAGATGGTGTGACCCCCTCCTTAACGGTCCTCCGTGTACACGCACATGTGCTCCCTCACCATCTCCTTGTGAGGGGGGCCATCTTAAACAGCCAGCCTGTGCTTTGGGAATTACCAGAAGCAACTGAGTTTTGTGTTCACTTCCAGTGCTTGGTCCACGGTCTCTAGAGTCAGCCCCTTCCCCTCTCAGCTCCCACTGTAACCACCTTAATCCAGTTCACCTGCATCTCCCATCTGAGCTGCCCCACTTGCCACTCCCACCCCCCACTCCTGTCTGTTTCCCTGCCTTCTCCCACTCCATCTTCCCCGGCGCAGACAGAATGAGAGCCCCAAACAGAAATCCGCTCATGTTATTCCCACAAGTCCCACAAAGGAGGCAGCCACTGACATCGTTTTTGTGGCAGGACAAGAACCTCTTCATGAGTTTAGTCCTTCCATGTTTGTTGCCTTCAATGCTTGGCTCTGGATCAGGCACTGAGTTTACCATGGTGGGACCAACATGAATTTTTACTCTAGTGGAAGGGGCAGAAAGGAAAAAAAAAAACCCTAGGGTGGGTTGCACTTTGCACTGGGAGCTATGAGAACCAGTTCAGAGAACCAGGGAATGCTTTGCAGAGGAAGGGACATCTGGGCTGGCCTTTCTCTCAGAAACCTCCGGTCGCGAGCAACAGAAGCCATCTCTGAGTAACTGACAAGAGAAAGGAATTTGTGGAACTTGGGGAGGTAGGCTACAAGGAGCTCACACAATCAAGGAAAAGGCTACAGAACCGGGTTTCGGTATAGACAGAAGCAAAGGCAGTGGTGGGAAGGAGCAGGAGAGGGGTAGGAAGTAGGGAGGGCTAGAGGAAGGTGTTGCCGCTGAAATGGATGAAAATGACCCCAATGTTCCTAGCAGCAATGCCCATGATAGCCAAACTGTGGAAGAAGCAGAGATGTCCTTCAACAGACAAATGGGTAAAGAAGATATCATCCATATATACAATGGAACATTACTCACCCATCAGAAAGGATGGATACCCAACATTTGCATCGACATGGGAGGAACTAGAGGAGATTATGCTGAGAGAAATAAGTCAAACAAAGAAGGACAATTATCATATGGTTTCACTTACTTGAGGAATATAAGGAATAGCACGAAGGACATTAGGAGAAGAAAGGGAAACATGAAGGGAGAGACATCGGAGGGGGAGACGAACCATGAGAGACTGAGAAACAAACTGAGGGTTTCAGAGGGGAATGTGGTGGGGGGTTGGGTGAGCCTGGTGATGGGTATTAAGGAGGGCACAGATTGCATGGAGCACTGGGTGTTATATGCAAACCATGAATCTTGGAACACTGCATCAAAAACTAATGACATACTATATGCTAACTAACATAACATAATAAAATAAAATAAAGCTAAAAAATGTTCTCTTCTCTCTTCTATTCTTACACTACCTGCTCCAGATCCAAAGTCTAAAGAGAGTATCCAGTGACCAAACTTCATCCTATGCCTGCTCCCTGGCGAGACCGGACTGGGGAGAAAAAGTCTATGTCCCTTTGGCTCCCATGGTAGCAGGCAGACACATAGATTGAGTGTTTCACCAACCTTACCCCAGTGAGTCAGGCAAGTCACTGCAAAGCAGCAGGAGTCTAAGAAAAGGAGAAGATGAATGCTGCGGAGCTACAAACCAATGCATGTCAGCTCACCGGGGGGGGGGGGGGGGGAGGAAAGTGCGGCCAGAGAGAACCATGGGCAAAGAGCCAAAGCCTGCTGTGCTGGAGGCAGGTAGGCAGCGTCATGTGGCTGGCTGGAGTACAAGGTGTGGGGAGACAAAGCCCCCAGGAGATGTGACAGGAGCAGGACAACAGCCTGCCCTGTGGAGTGGGCCCAAGGGAGTTGGCCTCCGGAGGTGGGAAGGGAGACTGACTGGATGGTGTTTCAGGGCCTTCACTCTGGGGGTGTCAAGAACGAATCTGAGATGGCACAATTGGACATGGGAGGACCAGCAAGGAACTCATCAGGGCAAGAGATGGTGAGGCCTGAATTCCAGCATTGGTCATGGATGGAGAGGAAAGATAGGTTCAAGAGCAATTCAGGATGTTGGATCTACAGAAGTGTGAGGGGCGAGGGAGGGAAGAAGACATTGGGAGAGACTTTACACTTTCCTCGTGGGCTTCGGGATGCCAAGCCCACTCTCACCAGCCATTCATTCAATATGTAATGCAGCCCAGTCTTCTTTGTATGTGCCAGGCTCTGTTTTAGGAGAAAGAGAGACAGAGACAGAAAGAGAGAAATACATACACAGACCTTTCACAGGGCCTCTCATCCTCTGCTGTTAGGAGCATAGACTGATAGGATTGCTGTGGAGAACACTCTGGAAAGAAGTTTCATCATTTTATTTATTTATATATTTTTAAAGAATCCTTTTATTTTAATAATTTTTAAAATAAACATATAATGTATTATTAACCCCAGGG
>ML097325.1:44258-57365 GCA_003697995.1 Taxidea taxus jeffersonii
CCCTCCGGATCCCATCTTGTTTCATTTATTCTTTTCCTACCCCCCAGACCCCTGACGTTGCATCTCCACTTCCTCATATCAGGGAGATCATCCACTTCTTCTTTATCCATTCATCTGTTGATGGACATCTAGTTTCTTTCCATAGTTTGGCTATTGTGGACATTGCTGCTATAAACATTCGGGTGCATGTGCCCCTTCGGATCACTACATTTGTATCTTTAGGGTAAATACCCAATAGTGCGATTGCTGGTTCATAGGGTAGCTCTATTTTCAACTTTTTAAGGAAACTCCATGCTGTTTTCCAGAGTGGTTGTACCAGCTTGCATTCCCACCAACAGTGTAGGAGGATTCCTCTTTCTCCACATCCTCACCAGCATCTGTCATTTCCTGACTTGTTAATTTTAGCCATTCTGACTGGTGTGAGGAGGTATCTCATTGTGGTTTTGATTTGTGTTTCCCTGATGCCCAGTGATGTGGAGCATTTTTTCATGTGTCTGTTGGCCATCTTAGATGTCTTCTTTGCAGAAATGTCTGTTCATGCCCTCTGCCCATTTCTTGATTGGATTATTTGTTCTTTAGGTGTTGAGTTTGCTGAGCTCTTTATAGATTTTGGATAGTAGCCCTTTATCTGATATGTCGTTTGCAAATATCTTCTCCCATTCTGTCAGTTGTCTTTTGGTTTTGTTAACTGTTTCCTTTGCTGTGCAAAAGCTTTTGATCTTGATGAAGTCCCAATAGTTCATTTTTGCCCTTGCTTCCCTTGCCTTCGGTGAGGTTTCATCATTTTAAATACACATAGCTTGGCAACTTGACTTCTGCGAATTTACCCTAAAGAAACAATTTAACCAGTGTGTATTGATAGGCATACATACGAAGATGTCACAACATCGTTTATAAAGGTGAAAAAATTGGAAATGACTTCAATATCCACCAACGGATACTTGGGTAAATAAACAATGGTGTATCCTTACAGGGGCCTCCTCTGCAACCAGAAGGAAGGAATAAGAGACCCCACCCCTGTCAGCTATGATAGCCTTGCTTCTGGGCCTCATAGGCTTAACAGAGGACGGGGGAAAACTTTAACTTTCAGTGATGTCCAGAGTGTCTTTCATCTGTGACACTGGACTGGACTGTTAATTCCTGAGAGCAATCGGTGGAGGATTATTTTAATTTTCTGAAAATGGCTGAAAAAGTTATGGCTCTTCCGGAGCTCTCACTCAAGAAGCATAGAAGAAATAGGTCACAGAGAGACTCGACAGGGGAAAAACAAGTTGTTTTCCACTTGTCTTCAACCTGTTCACGAAAAGTTACAGTAACAAGGGTTATCTCTGGGGAGTTGGGATGGGAGGGAGGAGGCCTGGCTTTTATTTTATACTTTAAACACTGTGGCATTGTTGGAATGTTTTCCAGTGACGCACACATAGCAGAAGTAGAAAGCCCGTAGCAACAATGAAGATACTCGCTTTTTGAGGAGGGACGGGGGGGGGGGGGGGGGGGAGACTATGAGAAAGTGCTAGGCCCTGGGAGCTTCTGAGGCTGGGGGTTCTGCAATTTGGGACCCTAGGCTTCTATATTGTCAGGCCTATCCTGCTCACTAAAGGACATTCAGCAACATCCCTGGCCTCTACCCACTGGGCACCAGAGGTGAACCCCCACCCCAAGTTGTAACAACCAGAAGATCTCCAGACATTGCACAATCACTCCCTGGGTGGGAAAAACCCAGCTGGAGGGAATTTCAGAATACACAGGTGTCTTCAGGGTCTCTGGGCCTTGTTGCTTCCTTCATCCCATCTCCTCAATAGCTCTCTGCCAGGACCTCTCCATGGCCCGGGAATCAGGAGATTTGGGTTCTGCTGGATTTGGGTCCTGGCGTTTTTCTAGCCTTGTGACCAAGAGCCTTCCTGAGCCTACTGTGTTCAACTCTTAAATGGAATTAATAATAACATGGTGCACAGGACCGTTGTGAAGGCAAGGTGTGGAGTTACAAGCACAGGCATGTGGTATGACAGGCCCTCAGTCAATATCAGGACCCAGTGATCAATGGAGACAAGGAGATACAGCTCCCTAACCACCACATCCATGGAGCCCACCACACACATCTGTCCAGGGCTGGAGCTCTTAAGCTCCAGGGGTTCCCCTAGGAGATTTTGGAACCAAGGCTGAAGCCAAATGGGCTCTCGAGTCTTCCCTCCCTGGCCACTCGACTCCTCTTATAATAGAGGAGCTGCCTTTCATTGGGAGCAAACTTCCATGGGTACTTTGGGTCCCCTGTCATTCTGCCTCTCCTGGAGAATCGACCCTCTCAAGTGAGTGAAACCTTCCCTCTTATGGACAACCAGGCAATTTCTTGCTATTGTCAACAATACCTAAATGTTTTTTAATCCACCCACTTGTTTCCATCTCCTTTGTCTCCATTCTGGGACAAGTTACCACCATCTTTTACTGGACTCCGCCTAACAGCTTCCTCAGTGCTTGGCCAAATCATCTCTCACCCTCCCTTCGTATAACAAGCCAGAGTGGCCTTTCTGAGACAACACTGACCATGTTGTAGTCCTGTTTCAAGCCCTCCCATGGCTTTCCTGTGCTTGTAGGGCAAAGACAAAACCCCTCGTGATGGCCTTCACTGTGAAGCCTTATCTAGTCTCCGCCCACCCTCCATCCTCACCCTGACTCACTCTGCCTTTCCCCTTCTCCACTCTGCCCCCACTGGCCACCTTCAGGTTCCTTCATATATGTGGTGCCCTCTATGTGAGACACTCCCCCCTTCCTCTGTTTACCTCTTCCGTTTCCATTTGTCCTTCAGATCTCAGCTTGCCGGCCTCCTCAGAGAAGTCTGCCCTGCCCTCCCAGTGGGTCAGAGCCCAGTATAGTGGGTTCTTATCTCTCTTCTCCTTTATGACCCTTACCCCAGTTGTGGTTTCACATTCCTTTGCCCAATACTCAGATTCACATATGGCTCCTATTGCCCATGCCTCCCCTGTACCCAGAAACTATGAGATCCATGAGGGTAGGGGCCTTGTTTTTGCTTCTCATGAAGTCCCTGCATCTAGAAAATTGTTGACAGAATTGATGTAAGAATAAGGCATATGGGGGGCACGTGCCTGTGTGGCTCAGTCAGCTGAGCATCTGTCTTCAGCTCAGGTCATGATCCCAGGGTTCTGGGATCAAGCCTGGCATTGGGCTCCCTGCTCAGCGGGGAGTCTGCTTCTCCCTCTCCCATTCCCCCTGCTCATACTCTGTCTCTCTGACAAATAAATGAATAAGATCTTTAATAATAATAATAAAAAAAGAATGAGGCATATGGGGGCCCATGCTGAGGACTGGGCATATAATAGGTGCTCAATAAACGTTGCTTTACTACTGCTTGCATTCACCGTCTCCTCTTGGCTCTGGAGCCCAAGACAGGCAGCCTTCCATATATACTACTCAATGGTGCTTCTCCCTAACAAGGAGACCTCTCTTTACCTGGACCTCCCTTTCATTCACTGGACTATATTGAAGGTTGGTCATTCCTTCCCCCTGGAAATCTCCTCTTGTCTTGGTTCAATGCCCAGGCCTCCCACCCCTGACTGCTTCCTCCCTCGGCCCTCCTCTGAGGTGTTGGGGTGCCCCTGGTTCCATCCCAAGCCCCTTTGCTTCTCACTCTGTACACTCTTTTTCCAGCCGTCTCATCTATGCTCACAGGTTCTGCTGCGTGCAAGCGCAAGCTGCGGGTTTCCTGCCCGGTCTTTGTAACTTGCCTCCAGGGTGCTGATGGTCCCTCCGCCCTGGGAATATAGACAGAGCCAGAGAGCAGAAACCCTATCTGTGTTTGCTTACTATGCTCTACAGCCCCCAAAGCAGTGTGTGGCCCCTAGCAGTCACCTAATAAATATTGTCAACTGCACCCACGGGGGGACCCCAAACCATGGTTGAGATGGCTGCCTTCTCCAGATGGGGTGTCTTTCCCGGCAGAGCACTGGGGCAGAGAGAGGGGCTGGGACCTAGGTGCCAGGTTCTGGCCTTTTCTATTCTGGGCCCCAGCAGATGACCACCCTGAGAATAAGAGAGAAGACAGATTTCCAGGCAGGACCTGCACCCAGGAGCTGGTAATCCCTGAACCAGCCAATTGTCCTGTGGGGTTGTTTTATACCCCATTTGCAAACCACAGGTAATTGACCAGAAAATGTGTCTTTTTCACATCCAGCCACGGCACCTTGAAGGGGAGCATGCCTCCCTCTGGCCATGACCTGTGGCAATGTCATTGGACTGTAGGAGGGCATCAGCTGGGGCCCCACGAGCCAGGATGGGGAGCTGAGGTTGAATACTCCTACCACTTGGAGTAGGGGGGTCCAAGCCACCCTACCCCCAAGCCCAGGGCCTTCCTGACAAAGGTGAGGGCTTGGGGAGCCCAGATTGAGGGGCAGAGGAATCCTGCTTGTAATTCTGAGCGCCTGTGACACAGCCTCCTATGTGTGAAAGCCGGGGCCCTGCTCCATGGATCATGAGAAGCTGCACAGAAACACAGAATGTTCTAAGTCAGAGCTGAGGAGGCCCTTAGAGACCACCAGTTCCACCTACCTTGTGGGTTCTGACAGAAAAAACAGAGGCTCGGATTAAGGAAGAGACTCTCCTGTAGTTATTAACTAGCAGACCAGGGTATCTGGCTTATCTCTTGGCCAACTGCCGTGGCCTGCCCAGCCCCTACAGAGTTGACAGTCTCTTCCTGCTTACATTCTTGGGCAGACCACAATTTCTAAAGAGGAAAAAAAAAAAACTAAAATACTTAGCATGAAAGGTGGCACTGCGTGTTATAGAGGCAAAGAAGGCAGAGAAGGAGGATTGGGAGTGCTGGGGGTCTGCAATTTCAGACGGAGTGGGCAGGGAAGGCCTTCTTGAGAAGGGGTCATGTGAGGCAAACCTAAAGGGGGGTGTTCTCCACAAAGCATTATGGGAACACCCAGGAGTGGGCCTCAACCCCAGGTTGGCCATGGTGGGCAGGCTCCATGGGAGGTTGCCATATGGATTTTGGCCCTGTTGCAGGGCCTGGCCTAGGCGTATCTTTCAAACCCAAAACTGGTCACAAAACCAAAGGCCTGTGACACCCTGGGTCAGGCAATAATAATAGTAATAATAATAACAATGATAGCAGTAGCATTAAATTTAACCTGTGTCGAGCCCTACCATGTGCAAGGCACCATTTCAAGGATGCTCTCTTGTGATCTCATGTCATCCACATGGTGACCCTTTGAGGTAGGTGCTGTTCATATCACCATTTCAAGGCTGAGAAAATGGAGGCTTAGAGCCATTACGACACTTTCCCGATACCAAAAAGCAACAGAATCAGGCTTGGATCCTGGTGTTTGAGTGGTGTACGCTGGAGCAGTTGTCTGGAAACAGAGGGCAGATTACCTGATCCCTTGGGTCTCTGCTGGGGCCATAGGGCTGGACATCTCAGAGACAGATGAAAAGGCATGTCTGACCCGGCAGCTAACCTGGATGTAGGACTGTATTTGAGGACCCCCCAGGAAAGGTAGACATTATCTCCACTGGAACATGAGCTCTCTTTGGGCCCCTATTCTATTACCTGTGCCTGGCCCATAGTAGGGGATGAATAAATATTGACACAAATGAGCAAATAAAAGAATGAACAAAGATTCCCCTCTCACTTATAAAAGGCCAGCCCAGCCACAGAAACTGTCATCATTCCGAAGAGCTGGGCAATCTGGATTTCTGCCTCCTTGAGAAGGCTCAGCAAGGAAAGACTCAGATGAACAAGGAGTGAGGGAGGCACTGCCGGGGCTGGGGGTTGGGGCAGAGCCTGGAGCTAAAGACCTGGGAAAGGGCAGAGAGAGGCCCCCTCAGTGAGCACGGTGCTGAGTGCCTGACGTGCCCCCACCTCATTTCATCCTGCTTGTGGAGGGAGGGAGTGCTGTTATCCCCACTAGGATAGACGGGGAAACTGAGGCAGGGAGAAGTTAAACAGCTGGCCCTAGGTGGCCCCAGCATTGTGGAGCAGAGCTGGGTTTGAACTTGGAAACCTACGGGAACCGTCACGGCCGACTACCTACTTGGTGTGCTCCCCACGGCCACTCCTCTTTTGTCCTCCTCTGGTAAGAATGGGGGGCGGGGAGATGGTGGTGGTCTTCTACAGGGCTGGCTTACCCCAATCCCCTGCCCCAAAGCCGGGCTTGCTGTTCCGGGTGGCTCCCTCTGAGGCCACAGCTTTGGCGAGGAAGTTTGCTCCCAGCCCCCTCTCTCCACAGTGGCAGTAGCCAGGAAGGGAACATGGCAATTCCACCTTGACAGAGGGAGGGGCTGTTTCGCACAGTCCTGACAAGGAGTGGGAAGGGACTGGCAGGTCGGCAGGAATGCCGAGGAGGCACGGCCTGGATCTATCAAAGCTGCTCTGTGGTCACAAGAGGTGGCCTGCTGGAGAAGCCAAGCCACCCCACCAGACGTGGCTCTGCCGAGTGCCCACAGCTGTGTGGACTGGTGGGTAGGCCTCTTCCTCGGGACCCCACAGGTCTCTTCCTCTGCCGTGGCCTATCCCATCCCTGGAGGTTTTATTTTTTATGGCAATGACCATATTTTCTATTTTAAAGATTTCCAACTGCTTTTCTCTTCCTATCTCTCTTCCCACTTTTGTACAATCCTATCTTGTCCTTTTGAGGACGATCATGCCTTCAGTTATCTCTGAGAGCATCCTAGACAGGCTTATTTTCAAAATCTGTCAGCCTGCTCTCTAAAACTTCATCTAGAGTAAATTTATGTGCTGATTGTAGATTTCGTTGGCTCTCTTTGAGCATTAGATTTCGTTATGTGTTTTGGAATATGGGGTTGCAGGCTCATTTGGAGAGGGAGAGGTGGTGCTGTCTTGTTTGTGTTTACGTTTTAGTATCTGTCTCTCTCTCTCTCCCTCCCTCAGTGCTACCCCCTCCTTCACTGTCTGGTGGTTTTGTGGTCGCCTCCACTGGTCCCCCATGTCCCCCAGTCCAAAATCAGGTCTAAGAATGGCAACTCAGAGCTCTGCCCCAGGGCATGTCAGGGCTTTCCTGATCCAACCTAGAGCCCTCATGACTTGGTTCACTTCCTGGTCATGGGGCTCCATCCGGCCCCCGCTAGCCTCCCACAGGCCCTATAGGCAGAACTGCCAGCAGCTGCTGGTATTTCCAGCTCTTACTGGGAGATCCTTCTTCTGGCAGCCACTGTAAGCCTGGCTTGTGGCCCCCCAGCCCATGGTAGGGTGCTTGCTGTATCCCAGGAGCTGAGTTCTGCCCCCAACTCCAGATCCATGCTCTGACCTGGGGGCTGGTGGGCTACAGCGGTGCTCACGGCTGCACACTTCTGTGCACGTTGGGTACCTCAGATTTTGAGCCAGACTGCCTTTGGGTGGGAGGGGATCTTCTCTTTCGACAGTGTATTGATCATTGGGTACTCCGGGTTTGGTATAGAGGGATCTGTGACCGCCTTAACCAGAAGCATACTCTAATTCCCTTGTGTGTCCTCTACATGCTCGAATCATCAGTTGTCTATCCGATCCCCTAGGGTTGGACTATTAGGTTGTTTCCCATTTCTTGGCTAGTATGAGAAGGTGATCAACATCCTTCAAGTACTTGTCTAATTCTTAATGCTAAGTTGCCGGATCAAAGGGTGCAGCCACATTCCAGTTGGATACATGTTTCTTTTCAAGTGTATCACCCCAGCTGTCATCCCCACTGCCACCCCCAATGCACCATCACCAGCATCTGGCTTGTGAGACAGAACGAAAGAGGCCCTGAGAATAAATAAGACTTTGCTTCTGTAAACTCTAACGTGATGTACACAGGTGAGGCATTCATTCTCAGATCACTTCTTCCATATCCCTTGGGCTTCTGGAATCCCAGCTCCTTCCCAGGAGTTCTTTCCGTTAATTTGCATGACAAGCCCATAGGCTAGGGAGGAAGGCGAGGCTCAGAGAGCTCAGACTGCCACCTGTGCTGTCACTAATAGGAAGGAGTCCACATATTGCCGAAGAGAAGCACAGATACTCCCCCGACAGCTGAGCTGTGGGTGGGGGGGCGGTGCTTCAGGCCTTCTCTGATTCAGGCATTTAGGACTGTGTCCCCCTCCATGGGGCCATGCTATGCAGGGCTGTGGGCCTAGATGTCTGGGTTTGGGCACTCCCACGCAGCCTTCACCCTGTGGGATGACAACCACTAAATTTGCCAGTCAGGCTCAGCCACTCTAGTCAAGAAGCCATGGGCTCAGGGCACCTGTGTGGCTCAGTTGGGTAAGGGTCTGCCTTTGGCTCAGGTCATGGTCCCAGCCAGGGTCCTGGGATGGAGTCCTGAATCTGGCTCCCTGCTCAGCGGGGAGTCTGCTTTTCCCTCAGCCTGTCCCCCTACTCATGTTCTCTCTCTCTGTCTGGAATAAATAAATAAAATCTTTAAAAAAAGAAGAACCCATGCCCTCACCACACTTCCTCCTCTTCCTCCTCCTCTAGTCTGTAACTGGAGGCTGCTGTGCACAGGGCATAGCCCATGAGCTCCAGATTCAGGTAGGCCTGGATTTAAATACCGGCTCTGCCACTTTGCTGCTGTTTGAGCTTGGGCAAGTCGCTTTATCTCTCTGGGCCTCGGTTTCCATGCCTGTAGAGTGGGAGGAATAAGACCTCACCTGGAGAGGCATTGTGAAGATGAAAGGAAGTCCTGTGTGTCTGGCACATAAAAAAGATTCAAATAAAGTGTGTTTCTCAAAGAAAAAAAGAGGTAGACCAAGAAACAGACTCTTAACTATAGGGCATAAAGTGACGGTTGCCAGAGGGGAGGTGGTGGGGGATGGGTGACATAGTTGATGGGGCTGAAGGACAGCGCTTGTGGTGCACGCTGGGTGATGTATGGAAGTGTTGAATCAGTGTATTGTACACCTGAAATGGATAGTACATGGTATGTTAACTACCTGGAATTAAAATAAGCGAACAAAGTCTGGTTCTGACAACAAGGGTGAAAGGCCCCTTTGCCATGCCTGCCCAGGCTGTCATCTGTGGCTCATGCAGTCCTTCCTCTCTTCCAGTGTTCTCCCCCCACCCCAAAGAACTTATTCATTTATTGGTCAGTGGGAGAGAGAGAGAGAGAGAGCACATGCAGAAGCAGGGGAAGCGGCAGGCAGAGGAAGAAGCAGGCTCCACACAAAACAGGGAGCCCAACACCGGACTCACTCCCAGGAGTCCAGGATCATGACCTGAGCCGAAGGCAGATGCTCAACAGACTGAGCTGCCCTTGGGTCCCTACACCCAATGTTCTTCCCAGTGTAAGAGTGTTTCACATCCCTCTGCCCACCCCACCCCCACCCCCGCCGTATTCCCTCCTGCCAAAAAGGAGGAAAGGACCCACAGAGCCTGGAATGCGGGCCGCTGCATACCTGCCTCCATCCCCTATTTGTCTCTGTCGCGAACTTTGGCAGAGCTGGCCTGGCTGAGCTGCCCAACACAAGTGTGGGCAGCCCACCTCGGACCCTGGACCCCACTGCCAATGTGAGCCAGGCGCTCTGCGACCTGCTGCATGCTGGGAGCCTGGCCATGCTGCCATCACGGGGGATTATTGGGCTGCTGCTGGGGCCTCCAGACTGCCCATGGCCCCAGAGCTGTAGCTTGCCAATAGGCCTCCCCTGCGCTCTCTTAGGGGCCGCTGGTGGCCTATTGGAAGGCCGCAGGCAGCAAGAAAAGGGCCTTTCTCCACTGGAAGAGCCTGTGTTTGTATCACCTGGGAAGTTAGTGCTTGGGCCTGCCTTGGGTGGGAATCCCTGAGTGTGCCCAGAGCTGTTCAAAGCCAGAAACTCATCTACCCTCTCTGTCCTGGACAGAGTGGCAAAGGGCGATATCCCCCAACCACTCCACAGATGGAAATCTGAGAAGGTCCACCTCAAGGCCCACAGTGGGAGAGAAGGAAAGGGAAGCCCAGACCAAGTGAAGATTTTCCTTTGCTCAGCTCCAGAAAGATGCTTGATTGTGGGCTCAGTGTGAGGGAGTGGATTGACTGTTAGCAGATATGAGGTGGGGAAACTTGGTGGCCCAGATGGCCATGGCTGTCACAGATGGACACCCGGATCTCAAGTCAGGCAGAAAGACTCTGTCCTGGAAACCTAGTAAGACTGGAACTGGAGGTCCAGGCCCTCCCAGCCTGGGTCACTGACACACTACTGAGGGTCTCTGGCCAATCATCTTCAGGTCTCTGTCCACTCGTGACAGGCAGGGGCTCCTTGAGGTCTGCCAGGCCTGCAACTCAGCTCATCCTTTCAAGTGCAGCCTGCACGATCTCGCCCACCCCTCAGGCTACAAGCATCACCTGTGTGCCGATAATAATATTAAGAGCTAAGAGTCCTTGAGTGTTTCCTCCATGCCAGGCACTGCTTTAAGCATTGCACGCATGTGAGTTCATCTTCACAATCACCCAACAAGGCTGGCGTTCTTGTTACCCCATCACACAGACAAAGAAACTGAGGCCCAGAGAGGTTTGGGGACTGGCCTCAGGTTGCCCAGCTAGTAAGGGGTGACGCCTCCCAAACCACCTTCTTTTTATCTGGTTCCTCTCCTTCTCTCCTTTCCTCCTACTGCTCATGGCATACCTTTACTGGAATGTCCCACAGGCTTCTCAAAATCACCAGCCAAAAGGGCACTGGCATTTCCCTTGCACCCACACCCAACCTCAAAATCTCTTCCTTGTCAGCTTCCTCCCAGAGTCTCACCTCCTATGCTGGCTCTTTCATCCACTAGAACCCTCAGCTTACCTCGCCTTCCTTTCCTTTACCCCCAATAATACCTAGAATCCTACTCATTTTAGTTCCTTAAATCCCCCTCCTCTTTGGAGAGAAGGGCATTCCTCGGCATTCCTCCCTTCTTTGTCTTTACCTTTAATTCTGGCCTTTGTATGTCATGCTTCAGGTCCCTTCTCCTCTGCGACCATGGACCATGGCCCTTGCTCTCTTGAAATCCTTCCACGACTCCCCATAACCAAATTCCTTCTCTGAGTGTTCAAGAGCCCCCACAGTTGGAGCTCAAACTATCTGTGGAGCTTTGTTCTTTGCTCTCCCACCCACTCCCTGCAGCCAATCTGGCCTCTTTGCTATCCTTCCATCGGAACTCTCTATGCCTCAACCCCAACTTTGGTGCACCTGAATCTCACACCACACACTCCCCCACACACTTGGAGTACTCCCCTCTTTCCCACTCATCCATCCCAAACATCCATCCTTAAAACTCCCTTCCAAACACCACTTCCTCTGTGAAACCCTCCAGGCCTCTCCTGTTGGATGTGCTCTTGTCTATTTCTGGACTACAGCAGTGCGATGTGGGGGTCAGGAGAGACTGTGGGAATCAGAGAAGACACTGGGCCTGACTCCTGACTCTGGGTGGTTGGACATCTGGGAAAGCCCTCTAACTGCTCTATGCCTCAATTTTCTCACTTAGAAAAAGCAGCCCAGACCCCCTCTCTTCTGGATTGTGAGGGCTGAAAAAGAGACAATGGGTGCAAGGTGGACAGGCCACAGGAGAGCCACTCTCCTTTTCCCAGTGGCACTCCACGCCCACAGGCTTCTGGTCCACCTCCCATCACTGAGGGTTGTTCAACTACCAGTGACCCCCAGGAGGCTTTCTATCTCTTAATTTTCCTCCTGGCTCAGCACTCAATGGCCCTAAGGAACCCATGAGGGAAGGAAACCTTGGCAGGGAATGGCCTTGTTGGCCAGCCTCAACAGGGGGCTTGAGCTACAGGTTTTCCCCAGTCTTAGCAAGCAAGGCCTGAGTTGTTGCATTGCGTAGGTGATGGTGGCGGTCCCCAGTTCTAGTGGGCGCCAGGGGCCTCTGGTAGTAATAATATAGACTGGCTTGGGAGGCCAAGAACAAACCTCCATCCTTTGTTGGCTAGAGCAGTCTCGTGGCATGGTCTTTTTTCCCAAGAAAGGCTGTTTTGCTGAGCATCATCGGATTTGGGGAGTGAGATAGGAGCTCGGACCCAAGAACCCTGGTCTGAGAGGAGGCCTGTACTCCTTGTTCCTAAATGTATACACCATCGGGCTTCTTGGCTTTGCTTCTAGGCCACAGGTCCAAGGACAGATGGGGCATTTTTCAGTCTGAACGTGCAATCTGTACTCTTCTGTGTTCCTCTCTCCCAGCCTAATCAAAGTTCCCTCTGGAACATTACTTCCCTGTTCCTTTAACACTGGCTTCAGGGCCATGATGAACAGATACAGTGCTGAGTCCAGCAAACTGAGCCCAAGAGGCCCGAGACTGGGCAGTCCTTACACGTGTATGACCCGTGGTCATTATCAGGCACAAATCCCATCCCCTGAATCAGAGGCCCATGGAGTAGCAGTGCCAGGACCATCCCCTTCCATTACAGCTGGGGAAACTGAAGTCCAGAGAGGGCCAGGGACTAACTCAAAGAGCATGCAGCAAGACAGTGGCAGGTCCTAGGTCTCTAGATTCCCAGTCCAGGGTTCTGTCCTTCGTTCCCCACCCTTGACCTTCTCTGAAGAAGTGGTGATAATGGGTGGGAGAAGCTGGGGGTGGGGTAGCTGCTGTAGGAGGCAGGGACTTGAGAGGAGAAATGTGGGATTGCAGTCACTGGGAAGCCAAGCCCCTAGCACTGAGTGGCAGCCCACCCTGGAGACATGAGCTGAGCTATCAAGCTGCTTCCATTGCTGAGGATTAGCACAAACATCCCCCAGCTGGGGGCCTCCCTGCCGGCCAGCTGTGCAGGCTTTGGGTGGTGAGCCCCAGATGCAGGAAGCCCCAGGCTGGAGGCTGGATTTTCTCTCTGGTGACTGGTGTGCTCTTTCGGAATCCAGAGGGCATGGGCCAGCCTCTGGCTCATCTCTGCTGTCAGGCTCAGTGAAGGACAGTCAACACTCCTGGCTGATCAAAGGCACTCCCACCCTCTTGACTCAGGAGTTCCGGGGGCGAAGGGGAATGGTGCCATCCTGCCATGCTTTGAAGTCCCGGTGCATTCTGGGAAGGGACTTGCTTTGGGGTGGGACCCCTGCAACACAGACCTAATGAAAACTCCTGCCATATGTTGTGACAGAGGCAGGAGAGCCAAGTCCTAACACCTCTGGCCAGTCCTTTCACCTCTTGGGGCCTTGGGCCCCCCC
>RCUC01102025.1:0-35747 GCA_003697995.1 Taxidea taxus jeffersonii
AGATGAGCAAATTCCCATTGTGAGTGGCATGTGCTATGATCTCTCTGACATTCTACCTTTTAGCTTATTCCTTGCCTGTGTAGCAGTCAGATCCCACTCCTGCCTGTGCCCCACCTCCAAATCTCCTACCCCAGCACTGCAGCGCCCTGGAATTAACCCACTCTTTCCAGTCCTGCCTCCAATTTCTGACCTTTACAGTCTGGTCACAGATTGTTGCCACCCCTCGATATGTCTTCTTCTTAACTGCTCCCAGGAAATGCCCACCTCACCCTAAAGAAGCAAGAAGAGGAAACTAGGAGTCTTCTTCTGGCTTCCTTTAGTTCAGAATTGTTTAGCACCCCTGAGCCCACTAAGCCATGGATTCCATGGCCATCTGGAATGCTGAGTATGTGTAGAAAGTGAGAAGGGGAATAGGGCTCCATATGCCTCCACTCCTAAAAATTCCCAGAAAAAAATATTTTTTTATAAATGCTGAAAATATGATACAACTGTTCATGGAATCAGCTAACATGAATCATAGTTCTGTTTGTTCTGAAACTATAAAAATCACAATTTTTCATGATGATAGAAATAAAAACCCTAATTTGTCCAGCGAACAGCTTTAAAACAATTATATATCCACATGCAAAAAAAAATTAAAAAGGAAAAAAAAGGAACTCAACCTCATAATCTCATACCACATACAAAAATTAATTTAAAATGGATCATAGATTAAACTATAACAGGTAACATGGGAAAGCCTCTAGAAGAAATATGGGAAAAAATATTTGCCCCTGTGTTCAGCAGGATGACTTCCCAAAGATGCCCATTCCCTAAGCCTGAACCTGGAATATGCCAAGTTCTATGGCAGAGCAGACTTTGCAGATGTAATTAAGGTTACAGGCTTTAAAATAGGGAGCATATCCAAGTGGGCTTAATCTAATCACAAGATCCCTTAAATACAAAGAAGTTTCTCCAACTAAGCAGAAAGGAAAATTAGAGATTCTAACTGTGAGAAGGATTCCACATGCTTTTACTGGGTGTGAGGGTCAGGCACTTATGTGTGAGTATCAGAGAGAGGCCTCTAGGAGCTAAGGGTAGCCCTGGCTGACACCATCAAGGAAATGGGGACCCTGGTCCTATAACCTCACGGAACTGAATTCTACCAACAACCTCAATGAACTTGGATTCTTCCAAGGAAATAGATTCTTCCTGATCCTCTCAGCACAAGCGCAGCCAACCAACACCTTGGTTTTGGCCTTGTGAAAACCAGAGCAGAGAAACCAGCCAAGGAACCCACGCTTCTCACCTCTAGAACTGTGAGATAAGAAATTCATGTTGTCTTGGGTAGCCTGGATGGCTCAGTCAGTTCAACGTCTGCCTTCGGCTCAGGTCATGATCCCAGGGCCTGGGATCCTAGCGTCCTGGGTCCCACATCAGGTTTGTTACTCAGCAGAGAGCCTGCTTCTCCCTCTGCCTGCTGCTCCCCCTGCTTGTGCTCTCCCTCTCTCTCTCTTCCTCTGACAAATAAATAAACAAACAAATAAATAATAAAATCTTTTTTAAAAAAAGAAAATAATGTTGAATTATGCCACTCAATTTGTAGTAATTTGTTATATATATATTACTATATGTCCTATAGTAATATAGAATATTAATAGAGATCTTGGGTTAGACCTACCTAAAGATTTTAGGTAGGACATAAAAACCATGAACTGGGGGGCACCTGTGTGGCTCAGTCAGCTAAGTGCCTTTGGCTCAGGCCGTGACCTCAGGGTCCTGGTGTCTGCTTCTCCCTCTCCCCTGTCCACCTCTCATGCACTCTCTCTCTCTCTTTCAAATAACTAAATAAAATCTTTTAAAAAAACACATGAATCATAAGAGGAAAAAAATGTATATATTGAACTTCATCCCAATGAAAACCTTCTGTTCTTTGAAAGATACTTTTAGGAAAATAACAACGACTAACCAAACCAAGACCAGAAGAAAATTTTTACAAAATGTGTATCCAATGAAGGACCTGAATCCAGAATATACAAATAAATCTTACAACTCAGTAATTAAAAAGACAAAACACCCAATTATTTTAAGTGGGGAGGGCAAAAAATTTGAACAGATGCTTTATCAGAGAGATAAATAAATGGCAAATTAAGCACATAGAAAGATGTTCAACATCACTGGCCATCAGGGAAATGCCCATTAAAGTCCCAGCTAGATAGTATTACATATCTGTCAGCATGGCTAAAATTTAAAAGACTGACAATACTAAGAGTTGACAATGATGCAGCACAAATAGAAATCACATGCTTGGCTGAAGGGAACACAAAATGGTACAGCCATGTTGGAAAACAGTTTGGTAGTTTTTGTAAGATTAAACATACACTTATCATTTGATCCAGCAATCCCCCCATAGTTATTGAAATGAAAGCACAGGCCCACATAAAGACTTGTGCATGGATGTTCATAGCAACATTATTTGTAATGGACAAAAACTAAGTTGAGAAATATCCTAAATGTCCATCAACCAGTGAATTGGTAAACAAATTGTGGTACATTCATGCAATGGGATACTACTCAATAAAGAATAAAGTATTGATATACACAACAACATAGATGAATCCCAAGAATATTCTAACTGAAGAAAGCCAGACTCAAAAGGCTGGTGCGTTAGTTTTCCAGGGTTGCCATAATAAAATATCACAGACTGGGTGGCCTAGACAAGAGAAATATATTTATTTTCTCACAGTTCTGGAGACTGGAGGTCTAAGATCAAGGTGTTGGTAAGGTTGGTTTGTGGGAAGAACTCTCATCCTGGCCTGCTGACAGCCACCTTCTGTGTGTGTCTTTACATGGTCTTTCTTGTGTGTGTGTGTGTGTGTAGAGAGAGAGAGAGATTTCTGTTGTCTCTTCTTATAAGGACCCCAGTCTTATCGGGTTAGGGGTCATTCATATGACTTCATTTAACTTTAATTATCTCATTGGAGGTCCTATCTCCAAATATGGTCATATTCTAAGGTACTCAGGGTTAGGATTTCATTATATGAATTTGGGGGAAAAAACACAATTTAGTCCATAATAGATGGTAATGGGATAATTTCATTTATATGATCCCAGTTGGATGACCATCTAGAGAAGGAAAAATGGAAAGAACAAAACACAAATTGATAGTTGCCCTGAGCTAGGGATTAGAGGATGAGAGAGAATTGACTGCCAGTGGGCCAGAAGGAACTTCCAGGGATATAGGAACTTTTCTCTGTTTTGATCATATTGGTGTCATAAGGCTTTCCACATTCATCAGGACTCATTGAATCTACATCTAAAAGGGGTGAATTTTACTGTATGTAAATTATCCCTCAATAAATCTGACTTCAAAGGAAATCAGATTCCCCATTTTGGTTCCACTTGGTCCACATGGTTCCTTATATTTGATCATTCTTGTTACTTATGCTTTTGACAATAACAAATGAGTTTTCTAGAGTTTTTCTGCCAAGTCTTCTGCAGTGAAAGACAAATTTAAAGACACAATACCCAGAAAAAGGCTCTGTGCCTTTAAGATCCCTACAACTCAGGATCATGATTTAGAATGAATTGCCTGCTTTCCTTCCTCTCATCCCAGCTAATAGTTCATCATCAGAGTAGGTGACGATTAAAAAAAAAAACAAAACACAGCCTATCCCCATCTTACATCTTCAGGTTCCCTGTATTTTAACAGAAAACAATGGTTGAATTCTCTAAAGTAAGGACATGTCAGCTGCCATCCTCAGAAGTGCTGGCAACAGAGAGCACAGAAAACAAATGAACACTCATCCCAGACCTTTCTGGCAGCGGTTACCCTTCCTATAGAGATGAGAACTGCTCAGTAAGAACAGATGGGGAAAAAAAGATGGGAACAACATCTGCCCTAGGGCATTCCTCCTTCAGTTTACCATTCCAGGCCTCCTACACAGCTCAGTGAAATTCAGAAAACGCCCTAGATTTAAGACTCTTCAATCCTGATGTTCTACGTAGATAGGTAAGTCACAACCCACTGTACTATGTGTACTGGGCTAACTGCCAGAGGTGGAGTAAGTGCAGGAAAGAGATGCTGAGTCAGCTTGCTCATCATAATGAGCAGTGGAAATTGTGAAATTTTTTCGCTTTTTCTCCTTCTGGGATCCCTATTATGTGACTGTTGGAATGTTAAATGTGAAAAGTGAAATTCTTTCACCTTTTATCTTTTATGCTATCATATTATATTGAGTCTAGGACACTACAGATTGTAAGGAAGGGGGAAAAGTTGCAAATTAAACTATGCCACAATTATTTTTTATTTCTTAGGAATTGTAGTGTGTATTTATTCAAGAAGCTTTTAAACTTATTTAGACAGATTCTTTTTTATCCCATATCTCCTATGAGCCAATAAAAATATAGATGCAAAGAAAATTGATTGGTTAAGGTGTTTCTTTTTTTTTTTTTTTTTTAAGATTTTATTTATTCACTTGACAGACACGGATCACAAGTAGGCAGAGAGGCTTCCCGCTGAGATCAGGCTTCCCGCTGAGCAGAGAGCCCGATGTGGGGCTCGATCCCAGGACCCTGGGATCATGACCTGAGCCAAAGGCAGAGGCTTTAACCCACTGAGCCACCCAGGCACCCTGGTTAAGGTGTTTCTTAAATCTATTCTTAACTTTCTTGAACCATATTTCAAATCAAAGTCATCAGATTCCGTGTTTTGCCAGGCTGTCTTTCTTGGCCAAGGTTAGCGAATGTTTTCTGCAAAGGACCAGATAGTAACTAATTTGGGCTGGGGGCGGGGCATGTACCTACTTGACACTGCTGTGATGAGAAACAGCCATTGGTGATACTTAAATCAATGGGCATGGTCCAAAAAAATCTTTATGGACACAGGAATTTGAATGTCATCATTTTCACGTGTCATGAGATATTCTTCTTTTTTTTTCCAACTATTTAAAAATAGAAAAACCATTCATATTTATAGACTATGCAATAGCAGACGGTGGGCTGGATTTGGTCTGTGAGACATAGTTTGCCAACCCTTCTTCTATACTGTCAGGAACATTGGTAATGCAGTCTATCTTTTTTGAATCATATGCTATAACCCCCAGGGTTGTCCTGAAACAATCCATCTTACAAATCTGGATGCTGGGGAACATTGGTCAGGACAGACTGGGTTATGGTGCAGTAACTCTAAAATCTCAGTGGCTTACAGACTGCTAGGAAAATGACAGAATAGGAGGACACCAGGCTCACCTCTTGCAGTGTGATCCCCTGGAGAACACCCACATTAGCATAAATAACCCAGAAAGCAACCTGAAGACTGGCAGAACACTCTCTGCAGCCAGAGGTAGACAAGAGGCCACAACAAAGTGGATCCACCTCCTCCAATCACTCTTGGCAAGATCCCATCAAAACAGTGCTACAAGCCTGGCAGTGTGCAAGCAGCCCAGACAAGGGCCAACATCACTCCAAAGTGAGTCTTGCTCCAGGGAGAGGAGAAGATAACCACACACCAGTCTGACTGTGGCCCTGCAGTGGGCTGGGGGCAAGCAGCAGGTCTAACTACAGGCTCCACCCACCAACAAAAGTTTCTCAGGGGACAACACAGGGAAAGTGCCCTGCAGTTTGGTGCTACTTCATCTCTGGCAAACACCTGGTCCTACTCAACTCCAGCCCAAGGCAGACCCAGACTGGCCCACTAACACCACAGGCACCAGACTGCCCACAACCGGCAGAGAACCATTGCAGGCTACACTGAAGGCAAATACAGCTTCACCACAATGGTAGGTCATCCCTGTAGCAACACACATAGGAGACCCGTGAAGCACAATTTTCTGGTGAAAAGAAGACATTGCACTGTGGGGTATTACAGGACCTCTTCTTCATAAAGCCACTACTTTCAAGTGTGGGAAATATAGCTGACTTTCCAAACACGTAGAAGCAGACACTGAAATAGGCAAAGTGAGAAGACAGAGGAATATGTCCCAAATGAAAGAACAGAACAAAAACTGTAATAAGAGACCTAAACAAAATGGAGATAAGTAATATCTGAGAGTGAATTTAAAGTAATGCTCAAAGATACTCACTAGAATTGAGAAAGGAGGGCAGAACCTCCATGAGACCTGCCACAAAGAGATAGGAGACCTTAAAAAAGAAACAGTTAGAGATAATGAGCCCCCTAAATGAAATTAAAAATAGATCACCTGGGTGGATGGAACTAGAGGGTATTATGCTGCGTGAAATAAGTCAATCAGAGAAAGACAATTATCATATGTTCTCCCTGATATGAAGAATTTGAGAGGCAACATGGTGGGTTTGGGGCTAGGGAAGGAAAAAATGAAACAACATGGGATCAGGGAGGGAGACAAACCATAAGAGACTCCTAATCTCACAAAACAAACTGAGGGTTGCTGGGTGGGGGCTGGGAGTAGGGAGAAGGTGGTTGGGTTATGGACATTGGGGAGGGTATGTGCTATGGTGAGTGCTGTGAAGTGTGTAAACCCGGCGATTCACAGACCTGTACCCCTGGGGCTAATAATACATTATACATTAATAACAAATAAAAAATGTATTAAAAAAATAGATCACCTGGAATAAATAGCAAACACGAGGGAGCAGAAGAACAGATCATCAACCTGGAGGACAGAGTAATGTACACAAGTACACAAAATGATAATAGACCCAGGGAACTCAGTGACACTGTCAAGCGTAACAGTTACATAATAGGGATCCCAGAAGAAGAGAGAGAAAAGGGGAAGAAGATTTATTTAAAGAAATAAGAGCTGAAAACTTCCTGAATCTGGAAGAGGAAAGAGAAATCCAGATCCAGGAGGCACAGAGAGCCACCAACAAGACCATCCCCAAAAGGTCTACACCAAGACTACACCAAGTAAATAAGGTGGCCCAAAGTAGTGATAAGGAGAGAATTTTAAGAGCATCAAGAGAAAGGAAAGCAATTACATACAAGAGAAGCCCCATAAGGCTATTATGGATTTTTCAGCAGAAACTTTACAGGCTAGAAGAGAGTGGCATGATATATTCAAAGTGTTAAAAGGAAAAAATCTGCAGCCAAGAACACTCTACCATAAGGCTTTCATTCAGAATAGGAGAGATAGAGTTTTCCAGAAAAACAAAAGTTAAAGGAATTCATGACCAGGAGCAAAACCAGCCATCTCCCCATCATACAAAATGCCATAGGCCGGTGGATCCCAAATCCACAGTCCAGCCACCCTCCTGCCTGAGTCAGCATGTACTGCTGCCACCTGCTCAATGCCAAGTCAACACACCTTCACCTCAAACTGACAAGGACTCAAACTGACACTCTTCCTCTCAAATTCCAGCCGGTGTACTCAAGTTTATGCACAAAAGTGGGCATAATTATAACAGCAGAATGAAGCAACCCAAATAGTGACACTAATTTTGTAGACTCTATAATGGATAGAAGGAGTGTGCTAGGCTGGAACATTAACAAACACATCAAAGAACAATACATAGAGCAGGATTCTGGTTAATTAAAGAAACAAACCCAGAAAAAATAAAACAAGATGAAATCAGAAAGGGAGACAAACCATAAGAGACTCTTGATCATAGGAAACAAACTGAGGGTTGCTGGAGTGGAAACAAACTAGGGTGGGGGGATGGGGTAACTGGGTAATGAGCATTAAGGAGGGCACATGATATAATGAGCACTGGGTGTCATATAAGACTGATAAATCACTGAACTCCACCTCTGAAACTAATAATACACCATATGTGAATTAATTCAACTTAAAATTTAAAAAAAGAAACCCCCCAAAATAAAATAAATAAAATAAAATCTCAGTGGCTCAAAACAGCAGTTTATTTATCACTCATGTAAGGTCCCCTGAAGGTCAGGGCTACTTTCTAGGACAGTTGTCCCTCATGCAATGACTCAGCTTTACTTCTTCAGATAAACACATAAACCTCAATATTGGCAAGGGGCAAGAATGTGGGAAATCACATCTTAGCTCTTAAAGGTTTTCCTCTGGAAGTGACATATTTTGGTTTTCATTGGCAAAACCAATCACATGGCATGGTCGTTTGTAAATATATCTGCGAAGTCATTGACATTATTACCTCCAAAAGATGGAATCTAATTCCCCTTCCCTTGCAAGTGACTAGACTAGGTGCCTCAGTGCTCACACAGGGAATGTTGCAGAGGTTGTCCTGTGACTTTTGAGGCTAAGGTGTCTTACTCTGTTCAGGCTGCTAGAACTAGATAGCACAGGCTGGGAGGCTTCTGAACAACATAAATTTACTGCTCAAAGATCTGGAGGCTGCAAATCTGAAATCAGGATGCCAGCATGGTTGGGTGAGGGCCCTCTTCTGGGTCACAGTCTTTATGCTGTGCCTTCATATGGCAGAAGTGGCAAGGGAGCTCCCTAGGGTCTCCTTTTTAAGGGCTAATCCCATTCATGAAGGCTCCACCCTCATGACCTAAGCACCTGCCAAGGCCCCACCTCCACATACCACACACTGGGGATTAGTTTTCAACATAGGGATTTTAAGGAGACACAAACATTCGGTCAATAGTACAAATGATAGAGCAATATTTCTGAATTTTAAAAAACATTAATGCAACATAAACTATAGTTATAATGACACCACTGGGCTCAATCTAAGCTTAACTCATTGAAATATGCCGGACTCAATTGCCCAAAAATGGTCCTGTAACTGTACATGTATATATGCAGAAATTGGGTGGCTCAGTCATTAAGTGTCTGCCTTTGGTTCAGGTCATGATCCCAGCATCCTGGGATCGAGCCCCGCATGAGGCTCCCTGCTCGGTGGGAAGCCTACTTCTCCCTCTCCCACTCCCCCTGCTTGTTTTCCCATTCGCACAGTGTGTCTCTCTCTGTCAAATAAATAAATAAAATCTTTATATACAGAAAATAAGTTTCTCTACACACACATACACTTAGCCTTCCATACTGTGTATATGTCATAGAAATGTCTATCACTCTTTTTTCCTGTTGTAGTTAAAAAAACACATAACATTAAAGTTACCATCTGAACCATTTTTAAGTGTAGTTTGAAAACATCAGGTATATTCACATTTCTGTAAAACAGATCTCCAGAACTTCATCATCTGAAAAAAAAGTTCATTTCAAAATTTATACCCATTAAACAACAACTCCCATTTTCCCGCTCTTCCCAGTCCCAGCCCCCCTTGACTAATCACCACTTTACTCTGTTTCTATGAATTTGACTACTTTAGATGCATCATATTAAGTAGAATCAAACAGCATTTGTCTTTTTGTGATTGGCTTATTTCTCTTAGCACAGTGTCCTCAAGGTTCATTCATGTTGTAATGTTGATGGGACTTCCTTCTTTTGAAGGCTGAATGATATTCCAACATATGAATAGATGACATTTTTTTTTTTACCCATTCATCCATCAACGGGCATTTGGATTGCTCCCACCTCTTAGCTATTGTGAATAGTGCTATGTCCATGACCATGCAAACATCTCTTCTAGATTCTACTTTCAAAAGTATGGGATCCAGTGGCTCCATTTTTAATTTTTTTTTAAAGAAACTTCAATCTGTCTTCTATTATGGTTGCACCATTTAACAATCACCAACAGTGCCCAAGGATTCCAATGTCTCTACACCCTTGTGAACATTTGTCATTTTCTGTGTTTTTTGATAGTAGCCATCCAAATGAGTGTGAGGTGGGATTTTTTTGTGGTTTGGATTAACATTTTGGACATTTTTTTTTAAAGATTTATTTATTTATTTGATGGAGAGAAGATCACAAGTAGGCAGAGAGGCAGGCAGAGAAAGAGCGGGAAGCAGGCTCCCTGCCAAGCAGAAAGCCTGATTCAGGGCTCAATCCCAGGACCCTGAGATCATGACCTGAGCCAAAGGCAAAGGCTTTACACTGAGCCACCCAGGTGCCCCAGTCATTCTTAAATAATAAGAAGTCCTTTGGTCTTTTTGAGGTCCAAAGAACAATCTCATTTTAGCAAATGTGGTAGGCAAAGTTACACCCACTACTACCACAAAGATGCCCTAATCCCTGGAACCTGTGGATGTGTTTTGCTACATTTCAAGGGGGAATTAAGGTTTCTAGTCAGCTTCCCTCAAGCCCCCAGGTGGCTTGTGACTCCTGCAGGGTTAGCAGAGGTAGAAGCTGAAAGAAGATATAAGGGGCAGGAGAGATCATCCTTAGGACGATGCTTGCATCTTCTGGGTGGGACAGTCTCCCAACAATAATTGTTTCTCTTCAATAGTACTTTGCAGAGTCCTCAAAGTTACTGCTTCTGGGCCCTCGGGCAATCCTTCTCTCTGGCCAGGTGCTCCTTATCCCATCTTCACCCTCTGAGTGGTACCTTCCAGCCTCTTTTGGCTGATGACCTCTCTCCTTCGGCAAGATGCCTTTAAAGACAAACCTTTCCCAACAACCCCAAGGTCAGATCATTCCACCATTCCTCTTGGCTCATAAAAACACTCTGGCATCCTTTCCCCTCTTCCATCAGGGATAAATGTGTGGTTTTCTCCTCATTGCTTATGTATCTTTGTTTGGCCAACAACAGGGCAGTTCAAACAATAGCCCTTGATCTTTTCAGGGAAAAAAATGTGTTTACAATTCATTAATGTGGCTGATTTTATAGTCTTAAACTTATTCTGAACAATGGCCTGGATTCTTTCAACATTTTCTTATGATGAGCATTATGAACCACTTTTCTGTTCTTGCTTTTAGGGACTTTGCCTAAGTCCATTCTTAGTTAGCCAATCTATGTTTATATAGTATATCTATGGATAAGTCAGAAATAGTTTCATGCAGTAATAATATGGTTGCTGTTATGGTAAAATACAATGTTGGTAAGAACTTAGGAATCTTGAAATAATTTTCATTTTTTCCTTACGTAATGTATTTTCAGAGCTATTTGCAAAGTGTGTGTTTCTGACCATGTCCCCCAAACCTATACCCTTTCTGACTTTAAATTCAATATCATTGCACTATCTATATAGATGAAAGAAACACCTTACAAGAACCCTCAACAAATTTCAAGTGACTTTAGCCACCACTTCCTCTCTTTGTTCCACATCTTGTCCAAGTTTAAAGTTCTCTAGTGAGTGCAAAGGATTTATACATCATGAGAAAGATTATTGTTGATGTCATTTATGATATCAACAAACATTCTAAATACCAGTTGAGACAACTTCCCGATCCAAGACCAGGATATCAAGACCAATATGACCTTATAAATTTTTAACAATTTGTTCTTTGTAGATCATCTCTTAAGGAAAACACAAGAAGCTAATAACAGTTGTTGACTCTTAGACAAGAACTGGGGGCCTAAATAAAGAGGAAGAAGGACTTACTACTTACTGTCATTTTTAACTTTTGAGTTTTATACTGTATATTTCCAATTCAAAAACTGTTTTAATTTTAAAAATAACAATTTGCATTTGAAGATATAAAATGACCATTCTAACAATCAATGTTACAAGTAAAAGTCATCTTTTTACATAAGAAAATAGTTTTAAAAGTTTTAAGATTAATATGATTTCATTTGTATGTGGAATCTAAAAATAAAAACAAATAAACTCTTTTTTTTTTAAAGATTTTTTTAAATTTATTTATTAGTTAGAGAGAGAGAGAGAGCGAGCACAGGCAGAGGCAGAGGGAGAAGCAGGCTCCCTGCCGAGCAAGGAGCCCGACGTGGGACTCGATCCCAGGACCCTGGGATCATGACCTGAGCCGAAGGCAGCTGCTTAACCAACTGAGCCACCCAGGCGTCCCAAAACAAATAAACTCTTAAATACAGAGAACAAACGGGGGGTTGCCAGAGGGAGGTTGGTAGGTGGAATGAGTGAAACAGGGGAAGGGGATTAAAAGGTAAAAACTTCCATTTATAAAATAAATAAGACACAGAGATGAAAAGTACAGAATAGGGAATATAGTCAATAATATTTTAATATTGTTGTATAGTGACAGATGGTAACTATACTTATCATGGTGAGCATTGAGTAATGCATAAAATTGTCAAGTCAATGTACTGTACACTTAATAATAAACATTGTATGTTAATTATGCTTCAATAAAAAAATGTAATACCTCACCCCAAAAAAGGGTAAAAAAAGGAAAGCTTTAAGGATAAATTAAAGTGTGCATTTTAGACCTAGGGCTTATAATTGAGTTAATCTTAGTAAATTTTTTGAGTTTTTATTCTACTCTTGGCACTCAGATTATTTTATATTTCAATAAAAACAAAGAGACAGCTTGGGTTTTGTGAGGAGGGAATTTGTGAAAAGGGCATGTCTTACTGACCAGTGACTCCATTACCTCATTTGCACACCTGCTATCTACAGGCAGTGTGTCAAGTGCCAGGACACAAAGGTAATCAACCCTGGCAGTCTTTCTGGCCTTGGAGATATCTGCATTTTGCAAAAGAGAAGGTCATGCTTTAAAATCTCAGAGTTGAGGATGGAGGAAGAGAGAATACACACTGAATACCCAGAGAAGAGGCAAGAAGGACGTGAAGCCAAAATGGAGTCTAGACATGATATGGAAGGCACTAGAATCTGAAAATAAGTGGGGGTCTAAGGGTGGGAAAGTGTAATCAAAGCAATGAGTGAAAAGAGGCTCTTTTCCACAAGACAGGTGTCTATACCCAAAGCAAAGTGGAAAACTGAAGACCAAATTTCCTAAGAAATTAGTTTCCTAAGCTTCTTAAGAAATTAGATTCCTGAGTTTCTTAGGAAATTTGGTCCAGCTCTCAAGGGTAATAAAATGAACACCTTCGGCCAAATCATGTAAATGGAAAATGTTAAAGGGAAATTCCTGTCCTCCTAAGCTCCTGTACAGCCTTTCTAAGCCTGTTTTTCTCATTTCTAAATCAGGAATAATAATAGCTATATTAGGGACGCCTGGGTGGCTCAGTGGGTTAAGCCGCTGCCTTTGACTCAGGTCATGATCCCAGCATCCTGGGATCAAGTCCTGCATCGGGCTTTCTGCTCGGCAGGGAGCCTGCTTCTCCCCTCCCCTCTCTACCTGCCTCTCTGCCTACTTGTGTGATCTCTGTCTATCAAATAAATAAATAAAATCTTAAAAAAAAATAATAATGCCTATATTATATACCTGTTGTGAGGATTTGATTTTATGTACATAAAATGGCCTGCATAGTGTCAGGAGCATAATAGCTGCTAATGTGTTGAGCAACTATTTTGCTTCTGTTGTTGTTATCACCTGTAAATAAAACTAAATGTCATAATGGTGGATCCCATGGATTGGCTCTTTCAATCCTCATTTAACCCTCACTTTGGGATAACATCCTGTTCCTGTGAAACTAGGAACTACATTTCCCAGACTTCCTTGCTTGCAGGGTCTTAATGCCGGATGGGTTCCACCAGTTAGAGGCAATCACTTGAGATCTGAAAGATGAAAGGAAGTGGAGGCCATCTTCTAGTTGCTCTTTCTTTTGCAAATTTACTACATTAACAGGGGCCTGAAGGATGGGCAGCAATGGTGGAAACAGCTGCTAGACCACCAGATCCCTGCTGCAGTGGGATTTTGACACCAACAAAGTGGTGGCTCCTGATTTCCACTCCTCCTGCCCTCCTGGTGTCTTTATAAGCATCTAAGTCCCATATTAAATCCCATGTGTCTGAAGTACCTAGAGTAATGATTCCTGCTTCTAGAACTGAATCCTGACTTACTTAGAAGTGGATGTTTCATCTAAAGAAATCTCATATGTAAACTCCCATGAAGGACTTTATTTTGTACTACTGCTTCAAAATGGCTTAGATTTAAATCATGAGTTAATTCCCATGTTTAAACCAATTCAATGTTCTTCTTAATGCCATTTTCTTTGAGAACTGTTAACAAAATACAATTTAAGCGTTCTGGGACTTTGAAAAGTTAACTCAAGCACCACATTGAAAGAGGCAGAGTATATTTTTGTGATTATAACCCAGTCATTGTTTTTCTTTATACCTTATTTGGTTGAGAGGAAAATGGTCCCTGAAATAAGTTTGCCTCCTCACATCTGTTCTTCCTTTCTTAGTATCAAGAACCCCAATTTTTAGTTAGGGACACTACTACCTAGGTAAAATTTATTCCCACTCTCCCTTAAAGCCAGGCATGACCATATGACTAAGTTTTGGTCAGTTAAATATAAGAAAAAATGAAACAAGATGGGATCAGGAGGGAGATAAACCAAAAGAGACTCTTAATGTCATAAAACAAACTGAGGGAGGTAGGGGGGAGGGTGTTGGGAGAGGGTGGTGGGGTTACATTATATGTTTAAATTTAAAAAAATAAAATTAAAATTAAAAAAATATATATAAGAAAAAGTGTTTTGTGTAATTTCTAAAAAGAGTTTTTAGAAGGAGGGTATAAACCCTCCTTTGCCCCTTCCTCCTTTCTGCTGGCTGGAGTATGAATGTGATGATAGGAGCATTAACAGCCATCTTGGGTTGTGAGGCAGTATAGTAATCATGGCAGAATAGAAGAGAATGAACCTGTTGCCTACAAAGCTGCTGTATAGGACTCGATTGTTTACCTCCAGATTCCTTTTACATCAGAAACAAACAAACAATCTCAAACCTTAAAAAAAGTAATTATTATTTTGTTTCCGTTTTGTTATTACATGTAGCCAAGCCTATGCCTAATTAATAATAAAGGAACAGCCAAACTTCTTCTCTTCCTATCAACAATGGACTGTTTCTCAGTTTTTAAAAATTAGTGAATTCTCAAAAGCTGCCTCTTTACTGAGACACAGTAGGACATGCTGCCAAAAATGTTGATCTGGGTTTAAAATTAAAGACATAAAATTATTTCATAGAGGCCAATTCCGTGTACACAGCAGCAAAATTTGCAAGCCAGATGAATAACTCTGACTTACTCATCTGATTGAGTAAAAGGTAAGTCCTCAAGCCTAGCTAATGATCCATTAGGTCTAGAGTTATTGATTCAGAATGGCTGAATTTCAGGTTAAACTGTCTCTCTGTTGGTCATCATGTGACCACACCACAACTGACAGCACATCCAATGGTACAATCTGCTTTGCAGCTCTTTATTCCAGAGCCCATAGATCAGAGGGTTAAGACACTGGGAAAATGCAAAGACTCCAAAAAGCACCAGATTTAAAACAAAGAAAAACAACCCACACATCTTTCCCAAACCTATGAATATAAGGGTTGGTATCACATGTAAACCCATCTGCACTAAATGAATAAGGACTGTTTTCCTTGCTTTGATATTTGATCTATTAAAATGGCCAGCCCGTTTCCCTTCTTGGTAAATCAGAGAGTAACTTACAAGAATGATGGACAGAAGAAGGAAAAGGAAAACCATGCCAATGGCTCTAGCAGCAGAGCCATTCAAGATCACAGGGCAAAGGGGTTCAGATTTAAAAACAGTACCCTGAGTGGGGCTAGTGCCCTCTATGAGGAATAAGCAAACATTCTTGAATATAATGATTGTCCAAGACCCAGCCAGAATCCTATACTTAACTGAATCTACAAAGGACAGAGATTTCAAAGGCCAGCAAATGGCCAGGTAAGTGTTGACAGCCATCAAGGCCAGGGTGAAGAGGATCCCTTCTCCAACACTTAGCTGGACCCCAAATACCACCCAGCACATCAGCACTGGACTATTGGCTGGCAGAGCCCGCATCCCTTGGAATACCACCCCCAGGCCGCAGTAGGAGCAGATGCACAGCAGATGGTGACACAGGAGGATGTATCGGGCCTCTTTCTTCAGCTTCAAATTCTGTGACACTACTGTGACAATGATGACAGTGACAGATGTGGCAAAGAAGAAGGCAACTGTGTACACAGAGGCCTTCACCGCTGCTTCTAGCCTCAGCCAATCTGATATGTTGCAGTGCTCAGAAGACAAGTTCATGATCTTTCAGGGCAACTTGGCTCCTGCAGGATTAAAGAACAAGGAAAAGTGAATCTTAAAGCTTCTGGTGTGGTTTTCCAGCTCTGTGATCTAGTAGAAATTGCAAGGAACACATTACACCTTTTTCTGTATAGAAGACAAAAACTTTAGACAGCATTGACATGAATCAAAGAAACTGGAGAAATCTTCTGGGCTCTTCACTTTATTTCAAGAGAGGAGCATGTACTCAAACCATCCAAAAGGAAAGTTTGAAAGATGTACTCTCAGGAGTCAGCAAACTGCTCAAAATCAGGTCAAGGTTTTATTCTTTGTGCATCCTTTTCCAACTTTGATTATGAGAACTTTTTTGCCTTGGAGCCACAGTTGATGAACCCAAGTACTTGTTAACACTTAGCGCATGCAAGGGTCTGGGGAAGACATTAGGGCAAGAGCTGTAAGGAATGTGGGGAAGCCATTGATGCAGAGTCCTCAATTCATTTGGGTCCATAAGATGTGATAGAGATATTAACAAAATGACAGCAGTTATGTGACATTTACCCAGTACTTTCTAGGGATCAAAACTATTTTTAGAGCATATTCCTCACCAGCTCTGGGGTATGTTTTATTTTCCACAAAGTGGTTTTATTATGCACTTTTCACAGATGGGGAAATGGACCTAAAGAGGCTAAGTAACCTGCTTGGGGCCATATGGTATTGGGTAGAGGGGCCAGGATGTGAATTTCAGAGTACAACTCCAGAACCCACTCTCACAACCACTATAAGGATGTTCATATCAAAAGCAAGGTCAAATAAATGCACGCTATGAGTTCTTCTTTGACCAATGTCATTGGCTTCCAATGTCAGCTGGACCCCAACTGTAGAAATACTGTTTCTGTTGTTAAGCTGGAAGACTGCACATCCAGCAAGATTCTGGGATCTTAGGATTACCGAGGGACTGTGACCACTGAAATGGTAGTAGACGCATTAGATCTTCTCAAGCAGGAACAGTGGTAAGTGGCTGTGTGCTGCAGCCTGGGGATCCCCCAAATTTCAGGATCATTGTCTCTGAAAGTCTACTGTAGAGATGCCAACCTTTGCCTCCCACTATGACTTTACTCACTCCTCACCACCTGTTGCATCACCTCCCTCATCAGAGTTGATTGGAACTAGGGGTACACATCTGGCTCATGGAGAATTATTCTGGACACTGAACTGAATCCACCAGTGCCTGCCTCTTAAAAATATGACTGAAGAATTCTCAGAGAATGGAGTTTGAGTGTGATGTTGTGTGATTGGCCTGCCAGTCATATTGACGCGTGAGTAGAAGAAAGTGATGGAGAGAGGTAAGAGAGAACCAGAGGGAACTACAGAGTCCCTGCAAGGCTCCAAAAGCCCTTGCAAGGGGCGCCTGGGTGGCTCAGTGGGTTAAAGCCTCTGCCTTCGGCTCAGGTCATGATCCTAGAGTCCTGGGATCGAGCCCCGCATTGGGCTTTCTGCTCGGCGGGGAGCCTGTTTCCCCACCCCTCTCTCTCTGCCTGCCTCTCTGCCTACTTGTGATCTGTGTCTGTTAAATAAATAAGTAAAATCTTTAAAAAAAGAAAAAAAAAAAGCCCTTGCAAGACAGAGAGAGAACTGCTTGGGCTCCTGAATTTCTGATTCTGCTGAGATGCTCTGAATTTTCTGTGCTGGGGTTCTAAAAATATAACACACCCCTCTATTATTTGAGGTAGCTTAAATAGGTTTCCTTCTGTTCCTTTAGGTCAGCCCCTAGCATTGAAAGTATATAGAGTGGACCCTGAAGAGGCCCAGTATATCATATGGATTTCCTAAAAAGCGTATCACCGTGGAGACAGCTGCTGCAACTTGCCGAGAATCTGAGATGCCACAACTCCTTATGAAATTCGTTGCCCAAGGCATCTGTTCTCCCCCTGCATATTGTGTTGTCACCCTTTGTGGAGAATTTCTCCTGTTCAGATGGATTTTTGTGCCATTGCTGTGCAGTCAAACTCCATGCATTTATTCTTCTCTCTCTGGCCCCCAGAGAGGAATAGAAATGGGAATGGTCATTGTCATTGTCAAACTCAATCATCATGCTTTCTTTTAGCTGCAGAATTTTTGGTCAAAGTCTTGTACCAGAACCCTTCAATAATCAACAGAAAAATGCATTATCTGCCCTTGTTAAATGCCTTCTCATCGTTTATCCACAGGGCACACTCCTGTAACTGTCCTCAAGGCACCGCCATAGACACCAAGGGCTCCAGTGAAGATGGTAGGCTGACCCTGGTAAGTTAGAACTCTGACCTGCCTGGTGGAGTCATAAGAACTGGGCTTTAAGCCTAGGTCTGTGGCCAGTGAGGAATGTGATTGTGGATATCAAAGTCACTTTGCTTCTCTGGTCCTTGGTTCCTTATATCACAGTCATGAAGGATTACAAGTTCCACATCTTTTCTATCTACAGAGTCATCCTCACTGACATCCTCAAGAGCCAAATCTTAACTTGGGCCAGGAGATTCTGGGCTTTTTCCTTATTCTTGAGACAAGATTGGCCCTGCCCTTGATTCGGAATGTCCCCATCTTATTCTCCATGGCTGAGCTTGAATAGAACTGCCAGCTCTCTAGGACAGGGCCTGCCTTGTCCTACTAAGTCCCCTCTAGAACCTAAAACCCAGTCACTGAGTCCCTGAATTAGGAGGCCACTGCTGGCAGCCTCCACAATTGTGACAGCCTGCCTGTCTTCCCGGGCATCCCAACAATGCCCACTCCCAAGCTCACTGTTGCTGGATTTGACCCAGCTGATGGGCTATGCTCCCCATTATTCAGTCTTGCTTCCCATCCCCCATTCTGCCCAGAACCTCAGCCATGTCTTCAGCTTCCCTGTTGGATTCCTCATTTCTGCTCAGCAGGGCTTCCCTGCTCCTGCATGTCCCCCAATCCTATCATACCTACACACCTGTCTGGCTCTTTCACAGCACATTCCCAACAGCAATGAGTGGGGCTTGGCCTTGTTGTGTTCTAGGACTTGTAATCCTACACAGAGCATCAGAGATTCCCATTGCGCTTCCTTTGAAAAAAATTTTTACAAGCTTCTTTTCTCCCCCCAAATTACTGTAGTTACAACTATAATAAACCCCTCTCCTTCCAGATCTAATACGCTTTCAGGCAATTAGTTTCTGTGGCTTTCTAATATGTTTAACAGACTGATCGATGCAGCACATCATTGCATCATTCTACTCTACCGATCTTCACTGCACATTGAAACACACAACCCATACCCTAAGTGGTGAGCTTACCAGGTGGTAAAACACAGGTGCTGACACGCAGAAGCCTCTCACCCCATGGAAGAAGCAGAATACGATATAACTAGGTAATAATAACCAGAAATATCATGTAGTTTCACTTACCTGCCAAATGAGCAAGAAAGTTGGGTGTCTCCAGCAGGGTTGGGGGGGTTGTTCAGAATAGAAAGTGTCGTGGAGTCAGTGAGAGAAAGCTTCTTGGAAGAGCTGAAACTCAGACCTAGCCTTTCAAGGTTGAACACTAGAAGAAAGCAGGACCCAGAGTGAGGTGGATAGAGACAAGGAGAGGTCTAGGTTGCAGGCAACAGAAAATGATAAGGGCCAAGCTGGGGCAAAATCTGGGAGCTTCAGGAGACAATGAGCAGATCCAGTTTGGGGGAATGAGGGCTTGTTCAGAAGATTAAGGACAAAGTCCGGGACCAGATTTGGAGGACCTTCACTCCATCCCAAGGGTAAAAATTCACTTCGCACTCAATCAGGAGTCTTGCATGATTAAAATTAGGAGCAGCACATGCAACAGGTTAAGAGGACACATGCCCTTGCCTGCACAGTAGGGTCTGATAGGAGCTCTGCAGAGCAGGAAGCCTGGCACAGGACAAATGTACACAGTGAAGACACTACTACCATAGCAAGTGGCTTAGAATTCTTCTTGCAGACATAAAATCGCTGGGAGAGTTGCAAACCTGCAAAATCAATGAGGGCAAGTTTTATTGCCTTTAATTTATTTATGAGAACTCAGAAAGATGAGTAATTTATTCAGGATCATGCCGCCAGACAGAATCTCCCAGTCTTCAAATTCATATTACTTCTCAGTGGTATATTTGCCTATCAAGAGCTCATGGCAACAAAAGCCATATAAGAAGTCCCCTTCTATATGTCTTACCTCTACTCATGGCTCATTCCTAGAGTCTTTTTCTTTGGAAATTGTAAAATGGAAATACCTGTTTTCCTCCAGCCCTAAAGTTTCCTTTGGCTTCAGCTCTGAAAGAAAACCCTGGAGCTAAGAATCACATTTGTTCCACAACTGCTGTGATGAAATCAGAACCAGCTGCCACCACTCCCTACAAAAATCCTGCTGGAGGGTTGCCTGGGTGGCTCAGTGGGTTAAAGCCTCTGCCTTCGGCTCAGGTCATGATCCCAGGGTCCTGGGATCGAGCCCCACATCGGGCTCTTTGCTCAGCAGGGAGCCTGCTTCCTCCTCTCTCTCTGCCTGCTTCTCTACCTGCTTGTGATCTCTGTCTGTCAAATAAATAAATAAAATCTTAAAAAAAAAAAATCCTGCCGGAAGCATGGGTGGGGGGGTGGTGGGATGGGCGCCTAACAAAATCAGGGACACAATGGGTCTCATCCTTCCAAAGAGCCCAACTTATGGCAAACCCCTGAGGGCAACATGCTACCCTTGGTGGGAAACTGAATATACAAACACATATGGTCAACCTATATATAAAAATTAAACTCTGATCCACAGCCTATAGCAACCTGCCAGGAAACCAAGCCCTCACCCACAGTAACAGGTGTCTCTTGTGACCATCCAGGTAGCCAGACAACAACCTCTGTGATAACTGCCCCAGCCAGGACTTGATTAATGATTGGCAGCTTCCCTAATTTTTGTCCCTGCTTCCAACTTAGGACCAATCAGAGAGAGCCAAATATGTGCCCCCACTCAGTCACAAAGACACCCCCTTCTAGTTAGCCCTCCTCCAGCTTCCCCAGGCTCCCATCAGGGCAAACCTGTAGCCTCCCATGTCCACACTAAGCTCTCCCACTCCTCTGCCTGCCTCTGAGGCTTTGTTAAAAAGCAAGTGACTAGGGTTCACTCCCTTGCTCTTGCAACCTCTGACTAGGTGGCCTTGGTTTTCCTCATCTGGTCGGTCTTTGCTTGTCTTCAGATTGGTATGAAAAGAAGTTGCTGGGGCCCCCCAAAAGCATGTGTACTTGGAGCCATTTCCTCAGGGAGCTAATGAATGAGTGGCAGCACATTCTTCTTCCCCAGCTTGTGCCCCCATGCTAGTCCACAGCAGGGTCCAGGGAGACAGATACCTTCCATGGAGGGGCACTGCCTACCTTGTGAGTCCAGGGTCACTGAGCTGAGCGACCTCCCCCACTTACCTCTGAGGGCAACCATTCCTGAACGGACACCCCACTTTCGAAGAAAACCAAGAGAGCATTGGATGGGTGCTAATGTGAGGGAAGGGTCTGGAAGGGAAATAAGAAGAAGGTAATGACACAAACAGAATATAACGGTAGATATCCATGCTGACTGCTCACTACGAGATGGCTCTGCGGGGAGCTGATTCTTCAATCAGCACACCAAGCCCAATAAGGAGGCACAATAGTTTTTCACATTTTTCCCAAAAGAAAACTGAGGTATAGAGATGGGAAGGAAGTCAATCCGGGTTAATGAGCTGGTGACAGTGATACTGGAGCTTGGACCAGGCAGTCCACCTGCAGCGGCCCGTCTCTAAGCCCCCGGGGCCAGGTGCCCCACGTCAGGGAAGGGCGATACCTAAAGGTTGTGACAGACTCCCCACAACTTCCTCTCAGGGTGTTGCTGGTTAATGGTGAAGTCTGGCTCCCAACCTAATTCTTCTGATTTCTGAAATGACATTTGACTATTGTTTGTTGAGTTTTTTTTTTCCCAACAAGACCCTACAGGTGCAGGCGAATTGAATTCTTTAAAAAGAAAAGAAAAGAAAAAAAAGACTCAGCAGGTGTTATGATCTGAATCACGTCCTTTCCAAAATTCACATGTCGAAGCCCTAACCCCCCGAACTTCAGAATGGGACTGTATTTGGAGACAGAGTCTTTAAAGAGGTCATTAAGTTAGAACGGGGCCATTATGGTGTGCTGTAATTTCATCTGACTAGTGCCCTTGCATCCTTATAAGAAAGGGAGATTTGGGCACACACAGACCCTAGAGATGTGTGTGCCCACAGAAAAGACCATGTGAAGAGGCAGCGAAGGGGGGACCTCAGAGAAAACCAACCCTGATGACCCCTTGATCCTGGACTCCCAGCATCTAAAACTGTGAGGAAATACATTTCTGTGGTTTAAGTCACCTTGTCTGTCATATTTTGTTTCGGCAGCCCGAGCAAACTGATCCAGCAGGGGAAAGCAGCTCCTAGTGACCACCTTAGTTCCAGTTCACTGAGAAGGGCTCAGACTCTCCCATGGGTCTGCCCAGACTCTCCCTAGAACCTCCACCTGGGAATTTCTGAAAGAGGAAAGATGTCTGTGAGGAAGGAGTGCCTTTCTTTCTTGGGTGCTCACGGTCTGTTGGGTAGTGTGGGCCAGATGTAGGGCCAGTATCTGACTTACCGCCAGTGGAAAGGACCATCAGCTGAAAACAAAGCTCACAAATGATTTCAAATGCTCTGTGGCTGCCGGCAGAAGGCCAAGGAGAAGAAGTGAATACTCAAAGAATTGCTCTTAAAACCCTCCCTGGGCGATCAGACCTCCTCTCCTACAAGAAACATGCCCTCCTCTCTTTAAACATGTCCTCCCCTCTGCTCTAATCATGATCTTACTTCTTTGGTTATTTTAAAAAATGACTCCAGTCTGGGAAGCTTGGGTGATCTCCTCTGTTATTCTCCTCAAAGCGGGCAGGAAGGAAGGGAGGAAACCGGTGTCTGCTGAGCACCAGTCACTTGATATCAAGAACGAGCACATAGTAAATATTAGCTGTGATTGTTGATCGTCTGAGAACAGCTCACAGAGGTGACATGGGAACTAGATGAGTTCACAAAGGCTCTGTAGGTGTATCCTGTGATTTCTGAAGGCAGAAAAATCACAGATTTTTCGGAGCGCTTTTCCAGGCAGTTAACTTTTTGAGTTTGAACTCGCCTTTTTATTTAGAAAGGGAAATTCTCCGGCTTCCTTCCTCACTTTTTTTTCTGACCAAAATTTGGATCTACAGGTGTTCTTCTAAGCATTCATAGGATTCATTAATCCAGAGACCTGACCTGACATAGGATTCATTAATCCAGAGATCTTGCTTTACAAGAACCTTGACCTTTTCTGAACTACTTAATGTGTAAAAATACGTCTTAAAAAACAATGCACTTGCGCATGTTTATTTGAGGTTTTGAAACACAAGGCTGCCCATGAACAAGGGTAGCGTGAAACAAATCCCCAAACCTGGAATACAAATAAATATTTAAGGAGAAAGTATTGAAAAGAAGGTAGTTCATAAGAACAGTGACAAAGCTCTTTTCATTCTGTATCTAAATAATAGTAACTGTGTGTGATCTAACCTTACAGTAACAACGATAACAAAAAAGGACACAATTTAATGACACATTTCACTGTGCTAGATGTATCTGCAGATATAAATAGACAAAAGAGCCATACCAGGATTTCAGAAAAAGACTATACAATAATACTAACTATAATAATATCATAGGCAACAAACAACACTTTCCATTAATCTTCATATGAGCTTAAATAATGAATTTATATGAAATCACCAGCACACTGGCTAAAATAAGAGTCATTCGATTCTGCTTGGATGGATTGCTCTGCACTGGTGTGGACTAACTATGAACAAAAGTAGTGGTCTCAAAACATAGACACGTATTCACGCAGTTGGTGAATTCCAGCTTAAGGTGTCATCCAATTTTCGAAAGTTCATGTTTTGCCACTTTGCTTTTGTCAAAGACCTATATTGGTTCCTGTTTTCACTAACTGAAAAAAGGGCAAAAAAGGCACAATAGCCTTCCATAGTTGTTGGAGCCAGGATGGAGGCAGCACACACCCCAAGCAGGGAGAACCCCCCCTCACCCCACGTGCTACCCCAGGACCATGCTCAGCATCTCAGCTTCAGGCTGCCAGACTTTTGAACTAGGCCTATGAGCTTCACCTCGATTTATTTTGTGCAGCTATTAGGTCCTGTGGGATCAGAAAAGTCTATGGGAGTTGATATTGGGGTCTGGGAATATTCACAAATTTCTCCATATAAATAAATGGTAATTGCTTCTTTGCTTTATGCCATTTTGGCTTACAAAATGTTTTCGTGGGGGAGGGGGCACCTAGGTGGTTCAGTCAGTTAAGCAGCTAACTTGATTTTGGCTCATGTCATGTTCTCAGGGCCATGAGATCCAGCCCCTCATTGGGCTCCATGCTCAGTGTAGGTTCTGCTTGAGATTCTCTCTCTCCCTCCCTTTTCTCCTCCCTCTGTTTGCGCTCTCTCTCTCTCTCTCTTTCTCTAATAAATAAATAAAATCTTAAAAAAAAAATGAGGGGCGCCTGGGTGGCTCAGTGGGTTAAAGCCTCTGCCTTCGGCTCAGATCATGATCTCGGGGTCCTGGAATCGAGTCCCGCGTCGGGCTCTCTGCTCAGTGGGGAGCCTGCTTCCTCCTCTCTCTCTGCCTGCTTCTCTGCCTACTTGTGATCTCTGTCTGTCAAATGAATAAATAAAAATCTTTAAAAGAATAAAAAAATTAAAAAAATGAGACACCTGGGTGGCTCAGTTGGTTAAGGGTCTGCCTTTGGCTCAGGTCATGATCCCAGGGTCCTGGGATTGAGGCCCACATCAGGCTCCTTGCTCAGGAAGGAGCCTGTTTCTCCCTCTGCCTGCCATTCCCCACTGCTTGTGCTCTCTTTCTCTCTGACAAGCAAACAAATAAAATCTTAAAAAAAAGAAAAAGCTCTCATGGAAACACTTTACTTTCAGATAGCAGGATAAACCTGCACATGTGTGTCCACCAGTGTGGATCTAAGAGTTGGAGACTCGTCAGTATCCAAAACACACCAAGAAGTCTCTGACATCATGAGTTTACACAGTCCAGAGCCCCGGACACCAACCTAGCAGTCAGTAGACAGATGGTATTTTTCTCCCTTCCTCCCTAACTCTCCAGATACCAAAGGTCAATATGATGTCCATAAACCACAAAAAGCAAACAGTGATCTATATGTTGCTAAGCATGTGGTTCATTGTGAATGCTATTCCCCAGAATCTGAGAGGATTTTGTCTTTGGTCTCTTGGTTTTTCATTTATTCTTGAAATATGCTGAAGCTATTTGCTTTGCTTTACTTTAAAGATTTCTTTCCTTCTTTCTTCATTTTTCAGAGAGAGATAGAAAGAGGGGAAACAAGAGAGAGTCACCCAGGCATTCCTGAAGCTGTCTTAATGTTACATTACTGAATTTATTAAGTTTTTCAAAAATTAATTTACCTATGTACCACTTTAACATTATTGAAGCTTATAAGTCAACAATAGTTGCCAAGATAGTGAATTGTGTGTTTTGTTGGCAGGAAATCCTCTATACTATAGTCAGAGGATTTCTTTCTTGCACAGTTAAAATAGTTGACCCATCCCAAGCAACAACACACACACTTTCTGCCTCAGCAGACCCCACCTGGCTTTAGCCATAAACCAAATGTTTTATCAGTATATTCTTCACAAACCTGAAATCAGCAGATTCCGTGAAGCTCTTTAGCTTTCTCTCTCTGACTCAGCATTGGGGATTATTTAAACTTTCTGTCAGATTTAATTTTCCCCAACTAAGGTACAATGTAATTATAGCTACTCTTATTAACCTTTTTTACAGGCTGTTATTTGTTTCACTGATGAAAAAGAACCCCCTTAGTTTTGAAATCCACGTATAATATACATTGCTTGTCAAGTACTCTTATCTGTAGTAGGTATCTTTGAGTAATATATATTATACTTGATTATATATGTCATGCAAAGCTAATTCTCTTTATCTGAAAACTCTGATTTATAATTGAAAGTAAAACCTATGGAATGCCTTAATTTTTGACTTCTCTGTAAATTTTTACTTAGCACATAGTTGATTATTAACTTGAACTTTTACTTAACTATTATATAATTGATTTCTCTCAGTTTTCAGAATCCTGTATATTTACAAAGTTTCTTTGGCAGGGATATAAGCCTGTGACCATAGCGGAGTCTATTACCATATGGATAGACTAGCATTTTTCCATAGGAAAATCCACTTATGTCAAGTTATTAAAGTTCTTGTTTATTTTCACTAGCATTTGTATTTGCCTTTTAGAAATGGCATAGAATTTTGAATCATATTTATAGAGCAAATGGCTATGTCAATATTTATCTTTGTGATAATCTTAAAGTATGACCATTATATTTATCTGTTTAATAGACTTATTCCCAAATAAGAAGCATATTATTATTATTATTAATGTTACTTGGCAAACATTATTTATAACTATATTTTGTATTTTTCAATAGAAATTACATTGTAAGTAGTGGTGAAAAAAATTATTAATGTTGAAAACCTCAGCTGTGTTATCATTCAACCACTTTTGAAAGATCAAAAAAAATGAATAGGGGCACCTGGGTGGCTCAGTGGTTTAAGCCACTGCCTTTGGCTCAGGTCCTGATCTCAGTGTCCTGGGATCAAGCCCTGCATCAGGCTCTCTGCTCAGCAGGGAGTCTGCTTCCCCCTCTCTCTCTCTGCCTGCCTCTCTGCCTGCTTGTAATCTCTGTCTCTCTGTCAAATAAATAAAGAAAATCTTTAAAAAAATTTTAATGAACAATCAGAATTTAAAAATTCATGTCCACATCCCATTTTCTCCATTCATACATTCACTCATTCATTCATTCATTCATTCAATAAATAAGTATCATGTACTCACCTTGTGTCAAGCACTGTGCTAAATGCTGAGCCTGCAGAGATGAATGAGATACGACTCCTGTTTTTAAGAAACTTACTTCATTGGAGGAGGAAAAAAAATATATATATGCATACATATATATGGTGTGTATATATATTTTTTCTTTATTTCTTTCTTCCATTTTGAGAGCTAGTTTCTTCTAACAATTTGACCTAAATGCACTCAGAATCTAGTGTATTACTCCATTCTGTTCACCTGTCTGATTATATGCTCTCTCTCTCTTTTTTTTTCTTTTCAGTTTCTGGTCTCTTCTGATTTTTTTAGTGTATATTTCTCTGGGGTCATTGTTATTATTTTAGTATTTTTTTTTCTTGTTCATTTATTCTTCTCTGGACAGAATGACAAGATGGAAAACTCACCCCAAAAAAGAGAACAAGAGGCAGTACTGTCTACTAGGGACATAATCAGTATGGATATAAGTAAGATGTTGGAATTAGAGTTCAGAATAACGATTATAAAGATACTAGCTGGGCTTGAAAAAAGCATAGATGGCACTAGATAATCCCTTTCTGGAGAAATAAAAAAACTAAAATCTAATCAAGCTGAAATAAAAAAGATATTAGTGAGATGCAATAAAAAATGGAGGCTCTAACTGCTAGGATAATTGAGGCAGAAGAGAGAATTAGTTATAAAGAAGACCAAACGATGGAAGAATAAAGAAGCTGGGAAAAAAAGAGATAAACAACTACTGGATCACGAGGGGAGAAGTCAAGAGATAAGTAATACTATAAAGTGAAATGATATTAGAATAATTGGGGTCCCAGAAGAAGAGGAAAGAGTGGAGTAGAAGGTATATTAGAGCAAATTATAGTAGAGAACTTCCCTAATCTGGGTAAGGAAACAGGCACTCAAGCCCAGGAGGCACAGAGAATTCCCCCCTTAAAAGCGATAAAAATAGGTCTACACCTCAACATACAATAGTGAATCTTGCAAATCTCAAAGACAAAGAGAAAAATCCTAAAAGCATCTCAGGACAAGAGGTCCTTAACCTACAAGGGTAGAAACATAAGACTGGCAGCAGACCTAGCCACAGAGACCTGGCAGGCCAAAAAGGACTGGCATGATATATTCAGGGTGTTAAATGAGAAAAATATGCATCCAGGGATACTTTATTGAGCAAGGCAATCATTCAGAATGGAAGGAGAGATAAAGAGCTTCAGGACAAACAGAAACTAAAATAATTTTTGATCACTAAGCCAGCCCTGCAAGAAATATTAAAGGGTTAGACAAAGGTGATTTTTTTATTCTCTTTATCCCAATAAGAGGATCTGGGGAAGTTATTCTTTTTCTTGCCATGAAAAACCCAGGTGGGAAATAGGGGTACAATGGTTGATGTACATATTCCAGTGGCATGTACCCCACAAATATATATTTGTGCCACTCTGTTCTTGTTGAGACTTGTTTATGCAAATAACCTTCCAATAAAATTATAAATTTTTTACCTGCCTTTTCACCACCTCTTGGCCACTTAAACTATCTGCATCCATGGGCTCAGGCTCCCACTAAGTCCACCAAAGAATCAGGCTTACATCATGGTTATGGCCATTGTTATTGCCAATGTTACCTGACCCGAGCATCTACCTTGTTTCAGATTTTCAGACTGCCCTGATCTTAAAAGTGTGGTTGTCACTTAGTCTATGTCTTGAATTCCTAAATGTCTGGTCACAAAACATTGAATATTATTTCTGGATGATCCAGGACTGGAGCCACATGAGGACATTTGCTCTTTAAGAGTTGTTAGAGTGGTACCATGCAAATCCCTACCTGGACCCCAAAGAAATCTGACCTGGTCAGAAGGTAAGTGTTCTTACTGAAGGAAGAACAGACTCCAGACAGAAGACCATTGGTAATAAAAGAGATGAGCCAAAAATGAGTGGGGGCCAGTCAGGGGACTTCAGTGTGTGTGACCAGAGCAGCAAGAATTCATATAACCAAGAAGGGATGTGTTATCTCTAGGTGGTCCTCCCAAAAATTATGCATCCTATTTTAACACTTGAAGATGGTTTGCTTGTAAGATTAAGATGCCTCTTTATATAACATCAGGAGGTGACTAATTTGATCCTGGAAATGTAATCTGTGGAAACCACTGAGTGTACTTACAGGTTCAACAGAAAGGTATTAAAATAACAGCTGAAAATAGAAGGATGCTTGTTCCCTTGGAAGCACTGAAAAGCAAATAGTAAGAAGTTAATAATGTACCACCATTGAAGAAGCAATGAGGCCCCAATTAATGTAATCTGATCTACTGAATAAGCATATCCCACAAGCTGAGAGGTAGTCATGAGGTTGACACAGTATTATTATTTTTTTCTGCTATGTGATAGAGTTGTGTGAGGTGTCTACAGTTAGTTAAATGGAGAAGTAAGGCAGAATCCCTGCATTTGTGGAGCTCAAAATCTTTTAGGGAAGATAGATGTGTAAGCAAATAATTTCAATTCTATGATTAAAGTGCTTTAATTCAAAGTGCCATAGAAATCAGAGGAGAGAGTCTAATCTTCCTAGAAGAGTCAGAGAAAACTTATCATGGAACAATGCTCTAAAGAATAAGGAACATTCATCCATCCAGCTAGCCAGCCTCCTATTCATCCATTTATTAGATATGCATCGAGTACCTGACTGTTCTAGATGCTGTGGATGCCCACTGAACAAGACAAACCAAGTCCTTCTTTGAGTGAGGTTGCCATTCTGGTGGGAGACAGATGATATTACCAAGAGAAACACAGAATGGCTCCTTAAAACCACCCAATATCAACCTTCAGACCTCATTTCCTCTCCCACGGGTATTTTCCTACTGAGACCAGAGTGCCTTGACCACTTAAACTGGAGCATTCCCATCCTTTGTTTAAGTATAGTTCTCATCATGAAACCAAAATACCAATTGATTGTTTACCATTACAGTGGCATAATTCCAGAAGTGCATGATTAGATAAAATCAGGTTTCTGAAAATGCAGAGTGGAGAATCAATTTCAAGCAGAAATAAAAGTGAGAAACATGAGAACTCCTTACCTTACATTACCAGTGGAGATCTTTTATGCCAGTGGAAAAATGGTTCTCTTTTCTAGGAAAAAAGTATATGGAAGAGCAGCAAGAGTTTCTCTAACAATCCTAGGAAGAACTCCCAATACCCAGCATCTAATGGAAGTGAATCAAGTGAAGTATCTCACTTCACATTCTCCCAGGTCCCTGAGTCTTCAGACATGTGGCCCCTCCTGTGCTGGCTGCAACAAGTGTCACCCTATGATTCCCAGTGCAGAGAGCTGCAGGACCTCAGAGAAAGCGGGGATTTTTTGTGGTAACCACTTCCTGAAAGAACACTCCACGTCTTCTGTCCAAGAGGGAAGTGGAGGAACCCAGGGCCTCCCCTCTTTCACCCCTTTTGGGGTTGGGACCCACTTCATGGTGTTTGAAGGTGACAAGAGAAAATGTTTCTAGATAAAGCTAAAAAGTTTCTCTACCCCAGCATAAGGGAAACATTCAAGCCACTGGAAGCAGCAGTTTTGAGCCAGACTACCCTTCAAAAATCTCATGTTACATCTATAGAAATGACCACAATTTCATAACAGAGGCAAGAGAACTGCAGTTAGAAGCTTCTGCAAGGCACAGTTGGTTCCATTCTGAAAATTCATATTTCCTGTTTGCCAACATGTCTGCTTTAAGTCTCTCAAGCTGCTAATTACACTGCAAGTGTTACACACTGACTTCTCATATTTATAGCCTTCATTTCTTTTTAAAGTTATTCAAGTAATATGTTTGTTGTCAAAAACATAAAATAACAGATAGACATAACTAAGAAAAATCAAAATCCCCCATAATTCCACTCAAATATAAGCACTGTTGGCACTTGGGTATATATCCTTCCAGCCTTTTTTCTGTGGTGGGAATGAGTTTCTCAATATCCATTCCACCCCATACCCCTGTAGAACATCCATGCAGATTTCTTGGGATTTACCCCATATCTACCTCCATTATGGAGCCTGGTTTAGCTAAACTAAATTACAATAATCCTAGGATCTGGCCACAGTGTTTGTTTTAGGGATCAGCACCTAATCCAGACCTAAGCCAATCAAATCAAAACATTCCTTTGACCACAGGGAAAGACACGTGATCAAGATGGTCCAATCAGAGCAAAGCCCAGGACTTCCCCAAAAGGTCAAGGGAGAGACACCCATCCCTTCCCTGTGTTTGGACAACAGGAAGCTGTTGGTGGCCAGCTTGACAACACAACATAAACCCGCTTTCAGCTGAGGCAGATGCTTCAGAAGGCAGAAAAGAGATATAAAAAGAAATTAGGTTTTTAAGGAACTTTCAGCGTTGCTAAATTGAGCCAACACCAAAACCTATCTTACTTCTGGAGTTTCTACTTATATGAGCGAATTCATTTTCTTGTTGAAGTGAGTTTAAATTGAATTTTCTATTACTTGTAACTTACATCTTAAATGACTCATGGAGATACTTTTATTAAAATGAGGCCATATTGCACACACTGTTTATAACTTCCTGCTTAAAAATATATAATAACCATCCTTTCTTTTTAAGATAAATATACTTTTACAAAATTATTAATTGCTTCGGAGTAGTCCATTATATGGACAGATGTTAAATTACTTATCCAGTTCCCTTTTGTGGGGCATTTACATTGTTTCTTGGTTTTTCCATATTTTGTAAACAATTCTGTGTTGAGTTTTCCAAATATGAAAGAACATACTTCTTCCTTAGGACACATTTCTACTGTAGATTCTGATTCAAAATATGTACTTTTTCAGGGATTTTGATTCATATTGCCAAATGGCCTTCCCAAAGGTTTGTTTCAATTATATTCCAACCCACAGAGCATGAGGATGCCCAATAAACCTCCCTCCTCCCAGCCAGGAACCCACAATACATATAAAGTTTCCACACACATACCTTCTGTCTATATGATAAATGGTTTCCCATGGCTGTTTAATTTGCATTAAAAAAAAACATATAGCATGTTTACAATGTTTACTTTTCGTATATTTATTTGCTTGTTATATTTCTCTTTTTCTAAATTGCCACTGCCATCCTTTGCCCATTTTTTTAAAGATTTTATTTATTTATTTGAGAGAGGGAGAGACAGAGCATGAGCAGTGGGGAGGGGCAGAGGGAGAGGGAGAAGCAGACTCCCCACTGAACAGGGAGCCCAATGCAGGGCTCAACCTCACGACCCCAGGACCAGGACCTGAGCTGAAGGCAGACATTAACCAGCTGAGCCACCCACATGCCCCAACTCTAAACCCATTTTTATTTTTTATTATTTTTTTTAAGATTTTTTATTTATTTATTTGTCAGAGAGAGAGAGCGGGTGAGCAAGCAGAGGCAGACAGAGCAGCAGGCAGAGGCAGAGGGAGAAGCAGGCTCCCCGACAAGCAAGGAGGCCGATGCGGGACTCGATCCCAGGACGCTGGGATCACGACCCGAGCCGAAGGCAGCCGCTCAACCAACTGAGCCACCCAGGCGTCCCTCTAAACCCATATTTAAAGATTTTATTTATTTATTTGACAGACATAGATCACAAGTAGGCAGAGAGGCAGGCAGAGAGAAAGGTGGAAGCAGGCTTTCCGAGGAGCAGAGAGCCCGATGCGGGGCTCGATCCCAGGACCCTGGGATCATGATCTGAGCCGAAGACAGAGGCTTTAACCCACTGAGCCACCCAGGCACCCTTCTAAGCCCATTTTTAATTGAAGCATTTGTTTCTTACAGATTTGTAAGAGCTGTTAATTTTTAAAATTATTAAGCACTTGTCTACTATATATGTTGCAAGTCATTTTCACAGCATGCCATGTACCTTTTACCTTGGATATGGTATTTAAAAAAAAAAAAGGTTTTTGTTTATTTAACAGAGAGAGCAAGAGACACAAGCAGGCAGAGCAGTAGAGGGAGAGGGAGAAGCAGGCTCCCCAGTGAGCAGGGAGCCCGATGCGGGGCTCCATCCCGGGACCCTGAGATCATGACCTGAGCTGAAGGCAGTCGCTTAACAACTGAGCCACCCAAACGTCCCGGATATGGTATTTTTTTTACCATTCTTTTAAATTTTAGTTAAATCAGTCAGTCTTTCTCTTTATTTTTACTTTTTATTTTTATTTTATTTTTGTGTCATTTTCTAACCTGAGAACTCACAGTCATCTGGGTTCAGCCTTCACTAGTGAAGATGACCTGACGGGAACAGCAACAAATCAAGGCTGGGATGCTTGAGACTCGAGACTTTGGGAGGCAGCCTGGGATTGTGTGAACCCCAACACCTCTGGCAGCTTCTCCCCAGCCTTCCCTAAAATGAAGTATATTTTGTGATTAAATTATGGCAGTGGGATGAGAACAGATGTGATGTATGCAACCTCCCAGTTGTGCTCTTAGCAAGGGAAATGCCTTCCCCTGGATTTCACTCCCTCCTTGGGTTGGAGTGAAGAAATAGGGATAATCTTGTAGATAAGCAAAATACCTGGGGATGACAGCATAATGAGCTAGAAGGAGCCTGTGTCACTGAGGCTGTAGAAAGTGCATACCTCCTAGACTCCTTTTAAATGGACTGTTTCTTTCCATTTCATTCCATAAACTTCTCTCTTGTGGGAGCCACTGTTGTTTTGGGATTTTATTAAAGAGTCAAATCTGTATCCTAACTTAAAGAGTATCACGTGGTTCCATCTTACACACACACACACACACACACACACACACACACACCCCGCCATAAGAGAAGATAAAGAAAATGATTGTTAATGTTATTTAATTCAGGGCATTGTACTATAGGAGTTTGGAAGGAAATTATGAGCTTTTCTTTTAATATTGATTTTACTTTTTTAATCCAGGCAGCTCTAACTCATGAAGTCACATTACCCCCATGTGGCTAAACACTTTTTTTAAGTGTTTTTATGCCACTTCACTTAAAGCCACAGCCCTAGACTTTGTGTGTGGAAGAAAAGGGTACTGGTGGCAAGGGAGCAAATATCACAACAGGTGGAAGAGTGCAGTTCTAACAAGATTGGCCGAGATTGGCATCGTGTCGTCCATCATGAATGTGTGCTTCATAACCACCAGGGACCAGTGTTCAGTGATATCGGTATATTTCTTTTTAGGCAACATATTTTTATCTTTTTCTTAAAAGTTATCAGAAAGTTAATGCAGGACTATTTACTGGATTCTGAGATATAATATATAATGTGTACCTCAATGTGTTTTTCCCACACAAGGAAAATATTTGGAAAAATTTCAATATACATATGGCAAAAGTTCTTATATTTTTTCAAAAGTCCTCGCAAATTTTAAGTATTCATTCACCTATTCCTGTAAACATTCAGGTGTTATGTATTTTTTTAGGTATTGTGTTTTTAACATATATTTATGTATGTCCCTTTTGCTCATAGAAAAAGATCCAGAAGGATGCACAACAAATTAACAATCATGATTACTTTCCAGGAAGGGTATTGGGCTAGCTTGGGGGAAAGGGGAGGCTGGAGGAAAGCACTGACTTTTTACACTTATCAGGTTTGTATTGTTTGTATATTTACAATGAGACTGATTTCATATATTGAATTCATACATTTAAAAAGCAACATACAAGTTTTTTTAAAGATTTTTTGTTTATTTATTTGACAGAGATCACAAGTAGGCAGAGAGGCAGGCAGAGAAAGAGGAGGAAGGGAAGCAGACTTCCTGCTGAGCAGAGAGCCCGATGCGGGGCTCGATCCCAGGACCCTGGGACCATGACCTGAGCCGAAAGCAGAGGCTTTAACCCACTGAGCCACCCAGGCGCCCCGCAACATACAAGTTTTAATTAAACAGTGGGAAGATGAACTAAAAGTATTCTTTAAGTGAAAAAATCTATAGCTTGTGATTTTTCAGGAATGTGTTTTTAGCTGATATTAATGGATATATTGGATGAGATGATTTCTACTACATATAACAGAAAACCCCAACTCATACAGACTTGAGACACCATGAAAATCTTTTTCTCACATAACAAAGATGGCCGCGTAGGCTCCAAGGTCAATTATTTCCCTGGCTTTGTGTGGTCATCAAGGTCCAGGGTCTTTCTGTCTTTTTGATTTGTCATGTTCTTCATGTTGACTGTTTGCCCTCATTCTGATTCCCCTCACAGATGACCACAGCAATTCCTGGTATTGTATCTAGATATTATGACATGTGGAGAAAGAAAATGACCTCTCTTCCTGAGTCTTCCTAGGACAGAAACACCTGTCCCAGAGCTGTCAGGGTCGACTTCCCTCCAGCATCTTTGGAGAACTGAGTCACAAGCCCGTTACTGATCCAACCTTGGCAAGAGAAGGGGAATTAACACTTTTGACTTAGACTAGTTGTCAACAAGGAGAGTTAAACATACATGGACTGGGCAAAACAATGAGCCTTCCCAAACATTATCTCTTCATGGATATATGTATAAGTCAGAAAACTCAATATTGTTACATTGTCAGTTCTTTCCAAATTGATCTCTACATTCAGTGCAAAACTCTAGTAGTTTTTTTTAATAGGAATTAACAAGTTGATTCTAAAATTTGTACAGAAAAACAAAGGACCTAGAATACACAAAACAACTTGGAAAAAAAAGAACACTACCAAATTTTAAGATTTACTATAAGAACTACATTAATTAAGACTGTGATATTGCTGCATGGAGAGACCTATATCAATGATAGAGAGGTCAATGGAACAGGATAGTGTTCAGAAAAAGACTCATATATCTGTATATCATCAATGGATTATTGCCAAAGATGTCAAGGTAAATCAATAGTAAATGGAGAATCTTTTCAATAAATAGTGCTGAAACAATTATATACATATATTAATATATTTTTTAAAATGAACCTTGAACTGTACCTTGAATCATAGACAAAACTCAACTTGAATGGATCAAATGAATGGATCCAAATGAATGGATCATTACCTGAATGTAAAACCAACAACTATACAACTTTTGTCGGGGGGGGGGG
>RCUC01102026.1:0-27918 GCA_003697995.1 Taxidea taxus jeffersonii
AAAAAAAAAACCACAAACCAGCTACCTGTCTACCTAACATTGTTAAAAACGCAAATGAACAGGGTTAAGGAGCCGTTAGAGGTTCAGAAAGTCATATCAAACTGACAAATCAGCAGAGCTGTATCAGAAACCTGAAGAGGGAAGACAGTCCTCACTATTCAGGTCACTGAATGCCCTGTCCAGTTATGACCTAATGTCTCCAGCTGGCTCTGGCAAACCTCGGTGCTTGCCATCGGTTCTTGCCAACCTTGGTGCTTGCCAAAGAGGTTCACTTTGCCTCTGTCCTGTACTAGTTATAACCCTCGGCAACTTGCCCAACCACAATTTCCAAGCCTGTTTCCTTATCTGTAAGCAGAAAAGAGTGTGTCTGCTCAGTTTGCTTTCCCCTGTTGCATGTTACTCCCGTACTGGTATACAATACAGCTCTTCCTGCTCAGATCCTAGTCCCCCAACAGAAATCCACAACCTGCCACAGAGCCTGTAGCTCACAGCATAAGCCAGTAGGTGGCACCATCGCTCCTGGTTTAAGAAAGGGTCCAGTTCTCAACCCCCGCCCCACATCTAGCTGTCTCCTCTGTAGAAACATACTCCACACTTGACAGGAACATAAGCTGGAAACAGGGAAAAGACTGAAAGAGTTTGGAGCCATGACCTTTCATTAGCCAGAACTGACCTTGGCTTAAAAATAACGTCGTACAAACCCAAACTGTTTACATGAAGTAAGAATGACCAAAAAATACTTTGTACAGACCTCATTTAGGAAGGGGCTTAATTTAGGCAGCTAGAAGGAGAGACCCTAAGACAGAAAAGGGAGACAGACCCAGTCACTGCTCTGGGGCCAACACATGTGAGATCAGGAGTGAATTAAAAGGAGGGAAGGGGGAGGAGAACGCACAACTACCCACAGAAAGGTCTAGAGCACATGATGCTAACAACCTTCCAGACTAGGACATGGTTTTCTTCCCCAGCCCTGCCTGGTGGGGGAACTAGACTTATTAGCTCTGCTGTGGCCAAGAAACAGTCTTTCTTAACAATGAAAGAGCCTTGGTCACAGTTTTCAAGCCTGGGACAAAGCCACAATGGGCTCATTCTTGAGTCCAGTCTGGTCTTTATGCCCTGGATGCTCAGCCCCATTCTGTGTGGAGCCACCGAGGGTCTCAGCACTCAGGCCCCAGCGCCCACCCCAGGAAGTTCTCAGCCCCTTCAGAGGGGTTTTCAAATGCTAATAATGCCTCTGTTGGAGGCCCAGCTGTTCAGTCCAGTGGTTAGAGGGGCGCGCCCCCTCAATCTTCCTCTCTCTGGCTCCCTGAAGCGTCCTAACCAAGACATTAGGATGCAAATCCCTGGGCCCTCCACCCAAACCACAGAGCAGAAGGGCCTCCGGGAGTCTGAGGGCAGGCCATTCCAGGTGAGGCCTGGATGCTCACATTCCATTCCCCTCCCTCTTCCTCTGAGCTCTGCCACCAAGAAACCTCCCTCAGCTGCTGCCTATTTGGCAAAGCCACCAAGGGGAATACCACTCCAGCTGGCAAAAAGAGCCCAAAAAACTACTAGGTATAGGTCTGCGCCTTGCTTAGCTGAGAGAAAGGTTTCACTACTCTAGGTCTCCTTCCCTATTAACAAACCTCTGTGGCAAGAGGAGGGTTGTATGGGAGTACAGGGTTTTGTTTTAAGATTTTTATTTTAGGGGGTGCCAGGGTGACTCAGTGGGTTAAGCCTCTGCCTTCGGCTTAGGTCATGATCTCAGGGTCCTGGGATGGAGTCCAGCATCGGGGTCTCTGCTCAGCGGGGAGCCTGCTTACCCCTCTCTCTCTGCCTGCTTCTCTGCCTACTTGTGTTCTCTCTGTCAAATAAATAAATAAAATCTTAAAAAAATATATTTTTATTTTTAGAGTGCCTGGGTGGTTCAGTCAGTTAAGCATCTGCCTTTGGTCGTCATCTCAGGGTCCTGGGATTGAGCCCCCATATGGGGCTTCTCACTCTCCTGCTCCCCCTACTTGTGTACATTCTATCTCTTTCTGTCAGATAAATATTTTTTAAAAGATTTTTATTTTTATTCTTTCTTTAATGATTTTTATTTTTAAGTAATCTCCACACCCAATGTGGGTCTCGAACTCACATGCTTTACCGACTGAACCAGCCAGGTGTCCTGGGAGTGCAGCTTCTAACTGGCCCCTCAGACTGGCCCTCACCCTACCCTGACTTGCCAAACACCCAGCCTTAGTCTTGGTCGTTTGAAGTTGGACTGTGCGGGATATAAGAAATTAGCAAAATCTAAGGAAATAGGTTGCAGAAGAAAACAGCCATAGTTTGTAAAATAATTAGTGCTGCCTTTGAAACACTGAGGAACAAATACATTCTTCCAGAGTCCTTAATTCATCCCAACTCTGGAAAATGCCTGTCAGTCCACCATTCTGTGTGAAAGTATCGTCCCCATGACGTTTTTGTGTAAGAGTTCAGAAAGTAACGTTCCACCCTCCACACCTTATGCCAGAATTAATATGGCTGGTTGGAGGGGGAAAGGTTAATGTCTTCCAGAGCCCAAAAGAGTGGGTTTCTCATGGCTGAAGCTTAGACCTCTGAAGTCAAACACACTTTTGAGTGAATGCTCCAAGAGGAAAAAGGGCAAGGGCAGGAAACACGGCTGAATTTGCCAGATGTCAAATGAGTAGCTGGTCTGCAAGAGGTATTCTAGAAAGAGCAGGAAAACGGGAGGTGGCGCAAAGCCGGCTGGCAGACTGGAGTCTGTCAACTTCGAGGTCAAATCTTTTTTTTTTTCCCTAGGATTTATTTAGGGGTACCTGGGTGGCTCAGTCAGTTAAGCATCTGCCTTCAGCTCAGGTCATGATCCCAGGGTCCTGGGATCAAGCCCCACACACGGCTCCCTGGTCAATGGAGAGCTTGCTTCCCCCTCTCCCTTTGCTGCTCCCCTTGCTGTTCTGTGTGTCAAATAAATAAATACAATCTAAAATAAATAAATCTTCATAAAGATTTATTTATTTTAGAGGGAGAGGGGGGAGAAAAGAGAGAGCAAGCACATGAGCAGGAGAAGCAGGAGTGGCAGAAGGAGAGGGAGAGAGAATCCCAAGCGGACTCCATGCTGAGTCTGGGCCCCACAGGGGGCTCAATCCCATAACCCTGAGATCAAGACCTAAGCTGAAATCAAGAGTTGGATGCTTAACTCACAGACACCCAGGCGCCCCCCCGCAAAAAGTTCAAACTTTTGAACAATGGGGTAGCCATCACAGTCTCTAAAGAAACTCTCTCTCTAGTTTTCTTGCCTTCTTGGTGCTCACAAATCACATCAGTGATCACACCTGGTTTGACAACATCCTATATGAATGCTTAAATGTTCTATATGAAGACACAGAGCTGTTTGCTAGGATGGCTTAGCAGTTCTTCCCTAAAATGCAAGATGTGCCAGACATGCCCCCAGCAACACAGACAGCTGATAGGGAAGAGTCAAGTAGCTTGTCCTCCTGTCTCGGGAGAGTCCCAGCATGAAAGCAAGACACATGGAGAGCATCTGGCAACCGCCTGACCCCGCCCTCCTTCCTGAGAAGGCCCAAGCGGCTACCGCAGCCACTGTGGTCGGCTTGGCGGAGCTGGCTCCAAAGGCTTCCTTTGAGATTAGAAGACCACCCCTTCAAGTCAACTGAAGGCCCACAAACTGAAATATCCTTATGGGGGCTGAAACCCAAGTCTGCACAAGCCCAGGCAGCCTCGTGACCCCCCCGGTGAGAAGAGACAACTTGGAGGTTTTGCTGAATGAACCCGCTCTGGCTGGGACAATGGAGGAGGTAAAGTTCAAAGTCAGTTCCATTGGTCTATGCCTAGACGCTCCTAACTGGGGCCACTAAGTTGGCCCACGGCCCCTGCTGGATCTCTCATGTAATCCTATCCTAATTTCTAAAGCCCAGGTGCCTTCTCCTTGCTCTAAGCCAAGCTGGGGGGAGGGGGCGGGGATGTGTGTGGTTAGTCTATTTGTATCTTGAGCCTACAAAAATTTTTTTTTAATATTTTATTTATTTATTTGACAGACAGAGATCACAAGTAGGCAGAGAGGCAGGCAGAGAGAGGAGGGAGCAGGCTCAATGCTGAGCAGAGAGCCCGATATGGGGCTTGATCCCAGGACCTGAGATCATGACCTGAGCCGAAGGCAGAGGCTTTAACCCACTGACCCACCCAGGCACCCCAAGCCTACAAAATTTGAGGAGGTCACAGGATTTAGGAGCTAATGTCACTGCCACAGATTACATTTCTGGAGCCCGTAACACACCCATGAGACGCTATGCTCATTCTGGGGAGAATGAGCCCAGGCACTGCACAGAGGATACTGGCCTAGCACCCTAAGACCCAGGGCTTCCTCCAGGTCTCCACTACTCTCACTTGACAGCACCTACCAAAGGGTGAGTGGCACAGACCCTCTTCTTGTGGGGAAAGATCAGCAACTCTCCTTCCTCCAAGAATCCAAACGAAGTTGTGAGTGAGCACTTCCCTGCCTGCCGGCCCCTGTTCCCCATCTCCAAGCCAAAGCTAAGAGTTCAGCTCAGAGCCTTGCAGCAGTGGTGAGGTAAGGCCCAGCGCAGGAATTCTGGAGAGCAGTTGAGGGCAGTGATGCACGCACATCACATAGGAGCAAAAAAGAGGTACGTCCTAGGTTATTCCCATCTAACACTCGAGCAACACAAGGAGAGGAAAGGATGGGTTATTCTAGAGCTTAGAGGCTTCAACTGGTACAAAACAACAGATTCTGGCACCCATGCCTTTCTCCGCACACATGCACAGCAGACCAGACGCTTGCAGAGAAACAGGTCTCAGGAGCACGACTGCACCATATCCCCATGGCAGGGTTTCAACTCTCCTCCAAAGAAAGGCTATTTTCTTTTAAGAAAGAAAAAATAACAAGAGAACAAACATAGTGTGGTGGTGGGGAGGGAGGGAAACAGAGTCTCTGGCCGTGTGTTCACGATCTTTGGGGGCTAGCAGGCGGAGTTCTTCATCGCTGGATGGTGTGGATGGTGGCTGGCTGTCAAGTGTGTCCAAGCCAGTCAGGTGGTGGAAGTGAGAAAGAATTGCACCCCGCCCCCCAGCACACACCTTTTTAAAGTTCTGAGTGCAGTTTCACGACTTGAAATGTTCATTTGCATGTTTGGTTAGAGAGCTTCCCTCAACTGGTTCTGTCTGATATTAATTTGGCTAAATGTGGCTGCAAGACAGAGGGAAATGAATGTGCTGAACTGCTTAATGAAATGAAGAGAGAGGGGACATGTTTGTTCTTACAAAACTGAAAGGAACCGTAAAGGCTATTCCTTCTAGGTTTTGCACAGAATCAAAGGAATCGCCAAGGATTACAAAGCCAGTCAAAAGAGAATCAAAATTGTTTCCCTATGTATTTTCTCAAACCTCTGGCCCCCCAGCTCTCCCTATCCCTCAAAGCCATGATCATAAAGACAAATAGTGAAGTGTAAGGAAAATCCCTTTTATAAGCAGAGAAGCTCAGTAACCTGGAGGAGGGGTTGCGGCAGGGGAAGTAGGAGGCTGGAGGGCCGCTGGGGTGGCTGGTGGCTCTGTGTCTCTGGGGGTGGCAGAGCTTTGAGGAGTAGCTCACTACCTGCCTGCAGTGGGGCTCCGCCAGAGGCAGAGTGTGGGTCCCTGACACTCACCTTGTGTTTACATACAGGGGGCCATGGCGGGACTCACTCTTCCCACAGGAGTGTGAATGCCTCATGCAAACAGAGCTCAGCACAGGTTATCTGCCACAGCGTGTAGCTAGCACTAGTCAAATTCTGTCCATGCACCCTGTGCCGTGCTCTCCTCTGGGACATACAGGTCCTTGCTCTCCATTTCCAGAGAGCCCTGAGTCCTAAGCTGGCAGATGCTTTCAGTTTTCTCTTAAAGTAGCTCCATCTGTTTAGACACCTGTCAGTATGGGAGGGAAAAGTCCTTTGCCCTGAGGCTTGTAACTGGGCAAACTCCATCCCTGCCCCTCTCACTCTCCCGAGCCAGCACACGGGGTCCATCACCTGTAGGCAGGCCCCTTTGTTCTTAAAGCTAAAATAACTATAGAAGGTTTTAAATTTGCACTTCCTATGTGCATTTCAACCCCCTACCCCCACCCCCAAACAGTGCCAGGAGATGCTTTGAAGCTTTAAAATCAAGCACATGCTTCTACTCTTTCCACCTTTTTCCTGAAGAGATCAGGCAGGTCTACAATGAAAATCCATTTAGCTACCAAGCATCCGTAAAGCGGCAGTCACTATGGAGGGCCCCCTGGCAGAATCTATTAATATAACTGGTACTTTCTCTGTGACCGATTCATTCCACCTCATAGTACGAATCTGCCCTAGAGCAAAACATGTTCAAAAGGAGGAACGAAAATGAACGCCCCCAACACCTGTGTGCTGTTTGTGATAGTGTAAAAAATAGAAACAACCTAAATGTGCATCAAGAGAATGGTTAAAATACAGCTTATGCATACTATAAGATCATAGGCAGCAGGAAAAAGGAATTAGATAAATCTTTATATTTTGACATGGAAAGATCTCCAAGATGCATAGTTAATTAAGAAGTCCAGTTGTGAAGGACAGTACAGTGTCACTCACATTCAAGAAGTCAAAAATGTGGGGTGCCTGGCTGGCTAATTTGCCAGAGCATGGGACTCCTGATCTTAGGGTCGTGAGTTCAAGCCCTGCATTGGGGGTAGAGTTTACTTCAAAAAAAGGGGGGGGATATACAAACCCAAACCACTTCTAGAGGTCCCCAAAAGAAGGTGAATGCATGGAAAGAGTCTGGGTGCCAGGAAGCACACTGACCAAATAAAGTGGTATGGGAAGGGGCCTGAGATTGGGTCGTGCGGTCACGGAGGACTGTGACTTTATTCATAGAGTCTGAATCATTAACTTCCAAAATGGATTTCTATATTATTTGTATGCTTAAAAAAATACAATGAGAAAGAAGAACTCCTCCTTCCTACCTCTGACACGCAGTGGGAGCTCCTCCGACTGCCCCCGAGACCATCACACCAGCCACCGCACCACTTGCTCTGAGGGCGGCAGGGCAGACTCGGACAGTCCAGGAATTGAGGGGACTATCCTTGGCTTGTCTCTAAGAAGTTACCAGTGGCACTTTCACCAGCTAAGCATTTAAGTTCTTTTTTTTTTTTTAAGATTTTATTTATTTATTTGACAGAGAGAGAGAGAGAGAGAGAGAACAGGAGCACACAAGCAGGAGGAGTGGCAGAGAGAGAGGGAGAAGAAGGAGCCTAATGTGGGGCTCGATCCCAGGACCCTGGGATCTTGACCTGAGCTGCAGGCAGTTGCTTAAGCCAACTGAGCCACCCAGGTGCCCCAACAGTTAAGTTCTTGAGCAAACACCCCACCTTTTCCTATATTAACCAGATTAATGATGCTGGTACTCTTGCCACAGACTTCAAACTTTTCTTGTCTATTTTTCTTTTTTTCTTCTTCTAGTGGTTATGGTCAGTTACATAAAAACAATCCCCTTTCTCTCCCTGCTGTTTTTGTTCTTAGTCTTATTTCTGCAGGCCGTACATTGTTTCCTATTAGCACTTCCAGTCTTCTTACTGCTGTGCAGCTCAGGGCTAACACAGCACTGATCCTAGGGCTAACATCTAGGATCAAAACGGTAGACACATCCATAGACCGACCAACAACCAGACTGGGCTGAGGGAAGATGGCTGCACACACCCACTATTTCCATTTGTTGGGGGTGGACAGAGCTGAGGCACTTTTGCTCCGCAGCAGAGCTCCATCTGTATCTATGAACACTCCTAAGTCAAAGAACTTCAGCACAGCCCTTGTTCTGCCTAAATTTCAAAGAGGAAAGGCATTTTGCCCCCTTTGCAGAAGTCTGGAAATCTGGAGGGACACACTACTTTGAGATTAACTTTTTTGCTTTGTTATTTGGTGTTTGCTTTTGGGAGTGGAGAGAATTGTATTCTTGGCACTTACAGGCTCGGGAGGTACAGACAAAATAAGCATCTTTGTTTTTCCTTCAGGAAGGAGGATCATGAGGACAGAATGTGGCTCTGGCACCTTTCAAAAGAAGAATCTGGTTCTATCCTGGCCCAATGTACATAAAGCATTTGGTTTCCAATTTACAAAGAGAGAAACCTTCTGGAGCCAGGGAAGAAGTTAAGTAGATGAAAACAGAAATTCTGATCTCGAGTGCTACCCTTATTACAGGAAAAAAAGTCTACCCTTGTCCAGACTGCAAATTCAAGTGTAACCAAGTATGGAACTCTTCAAGGGCAGATCTATTGAAGAGCTTAGGGTTTTGCCCTAACACTTTCAGGAAGAAGCCACTGCCGAGTGAGTCACTAGATTCGGTCTGACGGCAGAGAAAACTGGATGAATCAATCAAACCAAACCAAATAAACCTCAACCCTTCTTCCCATCCACCAACCATACCAAACAGTCTGCAGAGAAAGGAAAACATTTGGTACAGAGGTGACCTGAGTCTGGGGAAGATGGTTTCTGAGGAATTCTTTCTCACTTAATCTACTAGGGCTTGGCCAACCCTACAGCTTTGAGCTTCGGATGTCTCCAAAGCGCATTAAAAGAATTTCCCCCCCAATTCCGGTCTAAAACTTAAGTTTTAGAAACAAACAAACAACAAATAACCTGTCAAGGTGAATTTTCAACCAAAATAGAGAAAATAATGCAATGAACTCCCATATACCCACCACTTGGCCTCAATAATTATCAACTCATGGGCAATCCCAAACCATATATAATTCTACCCCCAGCCCAAATTCCCACCCTATCCCCACGGGATTATTTTGTAGCACATTTCAGACATCATATCATTTCATCCAGAAGTATTTTAGTACAGATCTCTAAATGGTATTCTTTTTAAAAACATAACTACATTAAAAGCATTATACCTAAAAAATTTGGCAGTAGATCCTTAGTATCATCAAATATTAAAGTTATTGTCCCAATTGATTTCCTTTTTTAAAAAAAAAGATAGATGGATTGATTCATTGATTGATTTTAGAGGGAGAGTATGCATTGGGGCGGGGGCAGAGAGAGAAGGAGAGAATCTCAAGAAGATTTCCCACTGAGCACAGAGCCCAATGTGGTGCTTGACCTCATGACCCTGGGATCATCACACAAGCAGAAATCAGGAGTCAGATACTTAACCAGTGGACCCACTCAGGCATGCCCAAACTGACTTTCTATAAATGTCTTCTACAGTTGTTCAAATTACTATCCAAATAAGGGTCACACAGTGTATTTCGCTGGTTTATTCTTAAGCCTTTTTAATCTAAAAGTTTTTCCCTCTTCCTCTTTTTTTTTCTTATTGAAGGAACCAGGTTGTTTTTCCAGTAAAATTCCCTAGTCTGAATTTTGAAATTTGAAGTCTGAATTTTGCTGATTGTGTCCCCATGCCATTATTTAGCATGTCCCTCTGTCCTTGGTGGTTCCTATAAATGCCAAAGGTTAGAGCTAGAGGTTGTAAGCTCATGGCCGGCTGCACCACGGTGACGACTGCTAGATCCAATATCTTTTTTTTTTTTTTAAGATTATTTATTTATTTATTTGATAGACAGAGATCACAAGTAGGCAGAGAGGCAGAGAGAGAGAGGAGGAAGCAGGCTGTCCGCAGAGCAGAGAGCCTGATGCGGGGCTTGATCCCACGACCCTGGGATCATGACCCGAGCTGAAGGCAGCGGCCTTAACCCACTGAGCCACCCAGGCGCCCCTAGATCCAATATCTTATGATGAGGATCCAAAAACTATTCTATCATCCCTTATCATTGTTTAACTAGAAATCCTTAGTTTATATAGGAAAGGCAGATTAAATGTGTGGTTCTTTTCCTTTATTCACGATTTTCCAAGAAAAATAAATCATCAAATCTTCTAAAGATGATCAGTTTGTTGTCCGCCTTTTTAAGTGTTATTAGGCACACATAGATTTTAATATATTTAATGTGTTTCAATCCATTGCAGTTGTCATTGTTCTTAATACTTATATAATCCCATCTTTGGCTGGTAGAAGTCTCTAAAATACAGACTCTCCTGGGTCTGTTGATATGCCCCTTACCATCTTTGGTAGCTTCCTTGTTTTCTGGTATAAAAAGATGTTATAGGCTTGGGGTACCTGGGTGGCTCAGTTGGTTAAGTGTCAGACTCTGGATTTCAGCTTAGGTCATCATCTCAGGGTCCTGGGATCAAGCCCCATGTCTGGCTCCTAGTTCAGTGAGGAGTCTGTTTATCTCCCTCTCCCTCTGCCCCTCCCTCCACTCAGGCACATGTTTTCTCTCCCTCTCCCACTCTCCCTCGAATAAATAAACCATTTTTTAAAAAAAGATGTTATAGGGTGCCTGGGTGGCTCAGTGTGTTAAAGCCTCTGCCTTCAGCTCAGGTCATGATCTCAGGGTCCTGGGATCGAGCCCCGAATCGGGCTCTCTGCTCAGCAGGGAGCCTGCTTCCTCCCCTCTCTCTCTCTGTCTGCCTCTCTGCCTACTTGTGATCTGTCTGTCAAATAAAAAAAAAAAATCTTAAAAAATTTTTTTAAAATATTTAATTGTAGTAAAATACATACAACATTTACCATCTTAACCATCTCTAAATTTATAGTTCAATAGTGTTAAGTTCACCCACATTGTTGTGAAACCAATCTCTAGAATTCTTTTCTTACAAAACTGGAATTCTGTACCCATTAAATACTAACTCCCCATTCCCCTCCTTTCAGGCCCTGGCAACCACCATTCTATTTTCTGTCTCTATGAACTAAACTATTCCTGGTACCACATATAAGTGGAATCATACAATATTTGTCTTTTTGTGACTTTTTTCGTTTTAGCATAATGTCCTCAAGGTCCATCCATGTTGTATCATGTGTCAGAATTTGCTTCCCTTTTAAGGCTGAATAATTTTGTTTTGTGTGCATGTACCACATTTTGTCGATCCATTCATCTGTAGATGGACCCATGGGCTGCTTCCACCTTCTGGCTATTGTGAATAATGCTCCTATGAACATGGGTATACAAATATCTCTTTGAGAGCCTACCTTTGATTCTTTTTTTTTTTTTTTTAAAGATTTTATTTATTTATTTGACAGACAGAGATCACAAGTAGGCAGAGAAGCAGGCAGCGGGAGAGGGAGGGAAGCAGGCTACCCGCTCAGCAGAGAGTCCGATGTGGGGCTCGATCTCAGGACCCTGAGATCATGACCTGAGCCGAAGGCAGAGGCTCTAATCCACTGAGCCACCCAGGCGCCTCCCTGCCTTCAATTCTTTTGCATACATACCCAGAAGTGGAATTGCTACATCATATGGTAATTCTATGTTTAACTTTTTTTTTTTTAAAAGATTTTATTTATTTATTTCACAGAGATCACAAGTAGGCAGAGAGGCAGGCAGAGACAGAGGAGGAAGCAGGCTCCCCACTGAGCAGAGAGCCCGATGTGGGGCCTGATCCTAGGACTCCGGGACCATGACCCGAGCTGAAGGCAAAAGCTTTAACCCACTGAGCCAACCAGGTGCCCCTATGTTTAACTTTTTTGAGGACCACTGTACTATTTTCCACAATGGCTGCACCATTTTACATCCCTCCCAGCAAAGCACAAGGGTTCCAATTTCTCCACATCCTTGTCAACACCTGTTATTTTCTGATGTGTGTTTTTGTTTTTAAGATTTTATTTTTTAAGTCATCTCTACACCTCATGTGGGGCTCGAACTTACAACCCCAAGATCAAGAGTCACATGTTCCACTGACTGAGCCAACCAGGCACCTTTTTTGTCTTTTAAGTAGCATCCTTCCTGGGGCACCTGGGCAGCTCAGTCCTTAGGCCTCTGCCTTCAGCTCAGGTCATGATTTCAGGGTCCTGGGGTTGAGCCCCACATCTGGCTCCCTGCTCTGCAGGAAGCCTGCTTCTCCCTCTCCCACTCCCCCTGCTTGTATTCCCTCCTGCTGTGTCTCACATTGTCAAATAAATAAAATCTTAAAAAAAAAATAGCATCCTTCCTAACGGATGTGAGTCCAAATCAAATAATTTTGAGTTATTAAAAGGGAAATTATCTCTGATGGGCTTGACTGAATTAGGTGAAAAGCCTTAAAACAAAGGACTGTACACCCCCCTCTCCCAATACACACACACACACACACACACGCACGCACGCACACGCAACACACCTTTCTGCATTGCTTGCTTTGAAGAAGCAAGCTGCCTTGAATCCTACAGCTACAAGGAAATTCTGCCAACAACCTGAGGGAGCTTGGAAGCAGATTCATCCCCACTAGAGCCTCTAAGTAAGAATACAGCCTAGCAAACACTTTGATTTCAGACTTAGGAGACCCTGGGAGACCCTGGTGAGGTCTAAGCTATACCCAGACTACTGACCCGAAGAGGTAATAATAAATGTGTGTTCTTTTAAGCCACTGACTTTGTGATAATCTGCCTTATAGCACAAAAAAACTAACAGAGGAAAAATATTCATTTTGATTTGTCTTATAATTATGTAAATTTTTACATGATTCCAAAGTCATAAATCTAAGAGCAAGATATATTCAGAGAAGTTGGCTTCCTGTCCTTTCCATCTGTTTCCTCCTTCTCCCATAGATTGTCATTTAAAAAATATTATGGTTTACCCTTCCATTTAAAAATATAAAGAAAAACATGTTTTCTTATGTAAGTGAAACTTACTATAGATACTTTTTTTTCCACATTTGCTTTTTTTTTCTTTTTTAAGGTGCAATAGCCATAGTTTTATTTTGATTCCAACACCACCATACACTTGATTTCAATATCCCTGAATATTCAACAGCTTTTTAGGCTATATGGAAAAGGGAATTTTTTGCTTGATTAATGTGCTGGACATTTTAAGTAACAACTCTGAGGACACTCACAGACATTCTCGAGGAGGCAGCTGCACTGGTCATCCTCATCACTGTTATCGCTATTACTATCAGATCTTTCACTGCCCAGAATGGTGAGGATTCGTTACTTCCAAATGTAACTGCCTAATGTATACTGAAATATCTGAAATAGAGTGGTTGGATTTATGCATTTTAAGAGCCATCTTGTTAACTCAGAGTGTATTCTATTTATATGATCAAGATCATAAATTGTATGACTTACAAGAAACACTGTTAAGTTCCCTATGGTGAACTGATTGCACTAGGGCCCCAAGGCATACCCTCTCTGAGGGTATTAACTTTGTAACTTTGTAGTCCTCTCCCTTTCTGACTCTAAGCTTGGCTATGGGACTTACTTTGGCCAATGGGACAGTATCAAACCCAAACAGAGGCTTGACAAAGCATGCATACATTTCCTCTTCCTCCCGTGGACCCATCGCTGTCACAAGAAGACACTTGCGCTAGTTACCACAAACACTACTTTAATTCATAGCCATTTGTGAACATGCTTTCATGGTTTTGCCTATCTCTGGGATTCCTAGAAGTGCTGCATCAAAGGGTAAGTAGATATGTTTTGCTGGATACTGATATGTTCTCTTCCACAGAGAGAGCACCATTGTACATCCCATCGTGAACACATCGAAGGGCCTTCACAACAGGATATGCTATCAAACTTGGAATCTACTAATCTGACAAGGGAGAAGTGGTATCTGAGGGTAGTTTAACTTGCATTTCTCTTATTTTGAGTGAGATGAATACCTTTTTTTTCATGTGTTTATGGGCCATTTGCTTGAAACATCAACATTTAACCCACAGAACTTTTGGCTGACATCATCTCCAGGAACTTCAGAAAAAAAAGAAATTAATAAAAGACTGACTTCTCCTAGTTCTGCCACTATAGTGTGAAGTAAAAGCATCGCTCAGCACTGATTGGCTTTCTTCTACCAGATTGTGGGGGGCAAACATTTACCCTATATTAAATTTACCCTCAGGCAAAAGGCAAAAACAGGGACACCTGGGTGGCTCAGTCAGTTGGGCCTCTGCCTTCTGCTCACATCATGATCTCCGGGTCCAGGGATCAAGGCCCATGTCAGGGTCCCTGCTCAGTGGGGACCTTGCTTCTCCCTCTCCCTCTGCTGCTCACTCTGCTTGTGCTCTCTAATAAATAAAATCTTAAAAAAAAAAAAAAAAAAAGAAGGCAAAAACAGATCAAGAGTCTCCATGTAATGGTACTTCCCTTTGTCTTATTCTTTGATGCATTTTTCCTTGCTGTGCAACCTTAAATAAGCCATTTAACTTCTCTGCATTTGTTTCTTAAATATTATTTATTTATTTAGCAGAGAAAGAGAGATCACAAGAGGCAGGCAGGTGGGGGAGGAAGCAGGATCCCTGCTGAGCAGAGATTCCTGATGTGGGAATCCCACGATCCCAGGACTCTGAGATCATGACCTGAGCTGAAGGCAGAGGCTTAACCCACTGAGCCACCTAGGCGCCCCTGCGTTTGTTTCTTTATGTATCAAAACACGATGATATTATCTACCTTGGAGGGTAGTTTTTTTTTATTATTTTTTTTTTATTTTTAAAGATTTTATTTATTTATTTGACAGACAGAGATCACAAGTAGGCGGAGAGGCAGGCAGAGAGAGATGGGGAAGCAGGCTCCCTGCTGAGCAGAGAGCCCGATTCGGGGCTCGATCCCAGGACCCTGGGATCATGACCTGAGCCCAAGGCAGAGGCTTTAACACACTGAGCCACCCAGGCACCCCGAGGGTAGTTTTTAGAATCAAATAAAAGAATTAAATGACTGGGTGGCTCAGTCATTAAATGTCTGCCTTCAGCTCAGGTCATGATCCCAGGGTGCTAGAATCGAGCCCAGCATCAGACTCCGTGCTCAGTGGGAAGCCTGCTTTTTCCTCTCACATGCTCCCTGCTTGTGTTCCTGCTCTCCCTGTCTCTGTCTGTCAAATAAATAAATAAAATCTTGGAAAAAAATAGAATTAAAATACATGAAAATTGCTTTATGTGCTGAATGTACTATACAAATGAAGCAATTGTTAGTCATCTGAAAGGTTCTACCACTGGAAAACACAGCCACTGTTTAGAAGAAAGACTGGAGGCAGAAGGACTTGGCAGGAAGTGAGACAGAGTCCACCCACCATGGCAGAGCAGACCCTTCCTCAGGGAACAGGATTTTACTTTTTGGCTCAGGAAACTAACCCCTTCTTTCTCTAGTTTACATCAAGAAATGCAGTTACAGTATTTACGGGTGTTCTCAGAGATCATCCAGCTGGGTCAGACCTGGAGGGCTTTGGGACAGAAAGCACCAAGAAGGGGGAGGCAGCTAGTCTGCAGAAAGCGAGACAGATGCATGGCAGAAGCAGTTGTAAGCATGCTGGATTAGAAGAAAGACAAGCATGTATTAAGTGGCATCTGGGTTCAGCGGTCTGAGCTCCCAGATCACCAACCCCACACTCAGCACTTAAAGCCCCTCTACAAAGGCCTTGGCCAGCAGCTGCCCAGACTTTACTGGGACAACTTCAGAGATGGAAAGTTTACTGCCTCTCAAAGCCTACCCATGTTAGAAAATGCTTCCATGGGGCGCCTGGGTGGCTCAGTGGGTTAATTTTGGCTCAGGTCATGATCTCAGGGTCATGGGACCCAGCACCAAAATAGGCTCCATTGCTCAGTGGGGAGGTCTGCTTGATAGCCTCTCTTCTTCTTCCTCTACTCCTCGCCCTGTGTGTGTGCTTTCTCTCTCTGTAATAAATCAATAAATCAAGAAAAAAAACAAAAAGAAAGGGAGGAAAGGAGGGAGAGAAAAAAAGAAAGAAAGAAAGGAAGAAAGGAAGGGAAAGAAAAGGAAGAGAAAAAAAAAAAAGAGGGAGGGAAGGAAGGAGGGAGGGAGGGAGAGGAAGGGGGAAGAAAGAAAATGCTCCCACATCCAAAAGAATAGGTAACAGCTTTCTAGTTTTCTCCTCTGGTTAACAAAGAAAAAGTCCAATCCCTCTTCCATATGGCTAGACCTCAATATTTTTAAAACACCTGTTGTAGGTCATAGTTCACCACTTCCCACACCTCATCCCAAGGTCTTTTCTTCTCCAGACTAAATATTTCCAGTCTCCTTACTTTTAAAGCCATTCCTCACAGATCACAGTGTAAGAAAGCTTTTGCCAGTCTGAAAGTCACTCTTCTGGGAATACATTCTGATTGTCAATGTCCCTTGTAGAATGTGGCATCCAAGGCACTGTTGGGTTGGAGATGGAACATGAAGCAGGCACTTATTTGAGGACACGTGTAAAGACTATACACACATACACACACACCCCAGCTGTCTATGTGTCTGCCCACATACTTCCAAAGTTCCCTACCAATCAGACACAGGAAGGGTATTGAAAATAACCAATTTTGGGTGATTTGGTTATAGAAAGAGGCATCCGTAAATTATGAGTGATCACATTTTGGTTCTTGGACCATACTCCTTGCCGGGACATTTCTTGCTTGGACGGATGGAATAGGGAGTGAACATGAGAGTGAACTTAGAAGTTTAGGTGGGTTTTCTAAGAGCCATGGAGTTTGCTAGGCCTAAGGGCCCCCAGCCTCCAAGACCTTCCTTCACATTAGAGTAAAACCAACCTCGACATTACCAAAAACTGGAAGGCTCTTGTGACTCATTCTGTGGACTTCAAAGGCTACAGAGTACTTTCTCAGTGGCTGGGCTGCCAACTGCCCATGACTACAGGTTATGGCACAGTGGCAATTGTGTGGTCAGGGGTCACTCAGCCTCATGGAATCACCTTCAAGGAGTAGAGGTCAGCATATGCACCAAACTGCAAAATGTGTAAACCTTGTGCCCCAGAAATCCCACTTGAGAAATTTTTTCTGAGGGGCATCTGGGTGGCTCAATCGGTTGAGCATCTGCCTTCAGCTCAGGTCATGATCCATGGGTCCTGGGATCGGGCCCCACGTTGGACTCCCTGCTCGGTGCAGAGTCTGCTTCTCCTCTTCTCCTTCCACCCCTCCCCACTGAACTCGCTCTCTCTTGCTCTCTCTCAAATAAAGACAAAAACCTCTAAAAAATTTTATTCTGAGATCACTGAACATGGTTGCCAAGATGTACAGACATAAATGTTCCTTAGAGTATTGTTTAAAGGGAGGAAAACTGGAAACTATCTCGGGATCTGTTTACACTAGAGTGATCTGTTATCTTACTATCTGTGTATCATGTTATAACAAGAAATACATAGTTTGGTCTTTGTCCCTAGCTTTTGGCTAGAGTGCTTAAAACATCCGTCATTTTCTAAGCAATAAAGGTGTAAGGAGCTTCTTTTGTTCTTGGCCTTTGACCCCAATTCATGACAGAGTTCCTCACTCCCTTGGAATTCCTAGATGACAGGAGTGTCTTTTGTTGTAATGGGGCAACTCTTATGACTCCTGGGTAGCTCTAGTACGGGGGCTAGTCACCTAAAAGACCAAGCCATGATTAGAAGCTTGGAATGTTCAGTCTCGACCCCCTTTCTCCAGAAAGGGGAGAGGGGCTGGAGATTGAGTTAATAATTGATCGTGCCTACATGATGAAGTCTCCAAAAAGATCCCGAAATTATGGGGTTCAGAGACCTTCCAGCCTGGTAAACATGTGAAGGTGTTGAAATGGGGGTATAGTTGGACAGGGCATGGAAGCTCTGTGCTCATTTCCACATCCCTTGCCCTATGCAATACATCTCTTCCATCTGGCTGTTCCTGAGCAGTATTTTTTCTTTTCTTTCTTAGTGAGCTATAATTGGCATAAGACATTATATTAGTTTCAGGTATACAACACAATGATACCTATTTGTCTATACTGCAAAACGATCACCACAAGGAGTCTAGTTAACATTCCTCACCACACATAGTCACAAATTCTTTTTCTTGTGATGAGAAGTCTTAAGATTTACTCTAGCAACTTTCAAATATATAATACAGAATTATTACCTGTAGTCGCTATGCTATATATTATATATCTCGTGACTTATTTTGTAACTGGAAATTTGACCACTTTCACTCATTTAATCTGTTCTCCATATCTGTTAGGTTTTTTATTTTAGGGGATGGGGGGGTTTGTTTGGTTTCACATATAAGTGAGATCACATGGTATTTGTTTTTCTCTATTTCATTTAGCGTAATGTTCCCAAGGTCCATCCATGTTGTCATAAATGGCAAGATTTCCTTCTTTTTTATGGCCAAATATTACTCCGTTGTATGTATATATCCCATTTTCTTTATTCATTCATCCATTGATGGATAGTTAGGTTACTTCCTTGTCTTAGCTATTGTAAATAATGTCGCAATTGAGTTGTATCCTTTCATAAGAAACCGGTAATCTAGTAAAAAACTGTTTTCTGAGTTCTGTGAGCTGTTCTAGCAAATTATTGAAGCCAAGCAGGGAGTCATGGGAACTCTGATTTATAGCCATTTGGTTGGAAGTACAAGTGACAACCCGGGGCTTATGATCAGCATTTGCAGTAGAAGCAGCCTTGTGAGACTTGAGTCCTTACTTGTGGGGTCAGACACTAATTCAAGGAAATAGTGTCACAAATGAGCTGAATTGTAGAACACCCAGCTGGTGTTCACAGAGAACTGGAGATTAGAGTGGTGTGGACAAACCACACATCTGGTCACATAAGTGAGTACAGCAGTGGAGAAAAACTGTGCCTTTTTCTTTCACTACCATCCAGCGGAGCAATGTACAACCATTACAAACACTGCCACTGATCTGTATTCACTTAGCTGGACAGATTTCTGTGATGTGACATTGGGTGAAGAAAGCATGCTAACATATACAGTAATAAAAAATAAAACTGTCTATTTTTGTGTGTAGAAACATGTCTAGAAGGATGGTAACCAAGGTTAAGAGTAACTATCTTAAGGGCTGGAATTTAGATAATGTTTATTTTTTGTTTTCAATTATATGCTTGTTTATTTTCTTAATATATTTTATTTATTTATTTGAGAGGGAGAGAGCACATGAGCTGAGAGGAGAGGGAGAAGTAGGCTCCCCACTGAGCAGGGAGCCCAACGCAGGGCTCCATCCCAGGGCTCCAGGCTCATGACCTGAGCCTAAGGCAAACGCCCAACTAACTGAGCCACCCAGGTGCCCCTATCTGCCTGTTTAAATTACAAAGTAATACAGGCTTATTATACAAAATTCAAACAACAGACCAGTGTATAAAGTAAAAAATGAGACTCTTTCCCATCAGTCCCACGTCTCAGATATAACCACTGTTAATGTTTGGCATGCATTCTTCAAGATTGTATTTCAAGCCTATATAATCAAACTCACCCTTTTTTCTTACTTTTTAAAAATAAAAATACACTCTACCCACTGTCCTGTGACTGGCTTTTTCCAAGTTTTCAATGCTGTTTGGATTTCTTTTAACATCATTTTTTCTGGAAAAACAATAGTAATTTTTGTTTGGGGGAATAAAAGCGCATCAGCCGGGACAGAACACAATGCATGTGTGATCTGAGTGGCCCAGTGAAGAGAGGCACAGGACAAAGGCTTCCTGTGTTCAGGTCACCACGCTAGCCAATATGGGTGGGGACACTGACATGCCCAGTCAGCCCAGGAAACTGATAAGTGTCCTGTTCTCCCTGCATCTTTGAACCCAGAGAAGGACTCTTAGAGCTTGGGCTGGGGCTCAGGAAGGCCGAGACACCGGGCTACAATGTGTCCCAGAGATGCCTCCTCTAAGCCGGGCCCCTAGATGCAGTATCATGGACCCAAGCAGGACAAGGTAGAGGAAGGCTACCCACTGCCATCTCAGAGGCCCCCTGCTGCATGCTGGGAGACCACCACCCACTGCATGGTCTTGCTACGATCCCTCTTGAAAAACACTCGAGTTCCTCTCTCTTTTCCTCCCCTGGTTCTAATTTCAATTGTCATATTCCTGGAGAAGGGGCTCTAGGAAGGGTCAGAAATGCTGCTGGAACCTCATCAGAACTCTGCGGGGAGGGGGCAAGCCAGTCTCCCGGCCCCCGAGCACTGGACAGAAATCAAACAACAAGCCTGTCCACCCTGCAAGGTAAGACGATAGGCCTGGCTGTGGAGATCCAGGGCCCCAGGAGCCAGAGTAGAGCTGGGTCTGGCTTAGGAAAATCATTTATTTCCCACTGAGAGTATGAAGAAACCGAGCAAGAAAGCAGAAGCCTTTGCACTGGCAGATCACTGCATGGTAGTCAAAGCCGTTCCAGTAACCACACCAGAGAGCACACCCTGAGGTGGTGACTTATCCTGTGGTATTGGCCTGGGGCTGCTTCTCGGGGCTCACTGTCCTGTCCTCTGGGCAGGCCTTTGAAAAATTCACTCGTGGTTATCCTTTTGGTTTTTCTTTTCTGATAATAACACCCATGCTCTGCGCAGAAAATTCTAAATTGGTAGGAAGGTCCTGAAAGGAAAATGTCAATGATTCATGACTGTATCACCCTAGAATGGCCTCTGTGACACGTCCTCACCTACGTCGTCCCATCACCAACATGGACATATGTAGACTATTAACAGAATTAGGACCCAACTCTACACACTGTTGTAACATGCTTCTTTTCTTTTCGTTTAAGCCTGTTTCCTTTTTTCTTACAATATGCTTCTTAAATGACAACATAAATAATATTAATCGCTTTCATGTATTATGTCAGATACTATACTAGGGGCATTAAATACATTAGGAAGTAGATAGTACTATTACCTCATTTCATAGATGAAATAACCAAGTCTTAAAGATGTTCAACCTGCATCCTGAGCTCCTGCTCCCTTCCACGCTATTGTCTAGCCTCTTTCACTGAACAATCCATTGGGAGCCATTAGAGTGCCAAAGAGTTCTACCTCCTGCAGAGGTGCTGAGCCTGCGCGCCTAACTCTCCAGCTGCTGGGCTCGACCTGTCAGAGCCCGGCACTTCCCCCTGCAGGGAGCGCCCTGAAATGCAGGTGCTAGAGACAAAGGAGCCACATTCTGCTCAGAGCCAACCAATTAAGGGGGCCAGGGATGTAGGTGGGTGAAGTATCCTAGCTTAATGCCTGTATCGAATAACCCTTTTTTTTGTTGTTTTTAGAGATTTTTATTTTTAAGTAATCTCTAACCCCAATGTGAACCCCAAGATCAGGAGTCACATGCTCTATGGTCTGAGCCAGCCAGGCATCCCTCCAATAACCCTTTTCTACTAAGAAACTCCAACCATTTCATGTGGTTCTCCAAGCAAGATACGGACCGATGTAAGCTAAAGGAATATGCCTCAAATCATGCAGCAGCTCAGCATGATTTCCATTCACCCTCCCCAACAAACCTCTACATACTGCGATCCTTCAGCCAGGGGCCAGGCATGGGCCCCAGCGAAGGCAATTCATTTCACGGGGCATCTGGCTACACCGCTGAGATTTAAAGATGGCCACCCCTCCACTTAAGTAGTTATTCAGAAGTGGAAAATACTAAGTCAGAGGTCAGCAGACTTTCTCAGTACAAGGCCAGATATCAAATATTTTATGCTTTGAGGGCCACATAGTATCTGTTATGAACTATTCAATTCTGCTGTTGTAGCACAAAATATGCCATAGATAATACGTAATGGGCATAGCTGTGCCCCAAAAAAGTTTTATTTACAAAAATAGGTGGCCATCAGCATTTGGCCTGCAAGCTGTATTTTGCCAACCTCTGCTTTTAGGGTTTGAGTCTTCCCTAAAAACACCTAAATTTAATATTGGGTAGACTATAATTTACATGCAAACCACTTAAATTTTAGGGCATAAGATCATTTCTCAGGGGCTGACCGGTTCCCTCCACCCCCACCCCAGTGGAGTATCTTTCAACTATTAATCTAATCCTGGGAAATTACAGAAAAATCAAGGATTGTTTTGCCTTTCAGTTGGTCAGTATTACTAACAGATGAAAGGGAAAATATTTTACAGACCCATAGCAACCAGAAAAGAGGATAAATCAGGCTGAGGGAAAGAAAACGTCAAGAAAATTAAAACAAATATGAGGAAGAAAAATGATATTAATATAACCAGGCAGTTCCATTTGGCTTCAGTTAGCTGACTGGGGCAATGGGCAGCTTATCCAAACCAGGAAACGAGAGACCTCAACAGCTCTCAATGGCAATGATGGAGCGTCTCCTTTCAGAAAGTTTTACTCGAGGCAAAGCTATTAAGATCACATCCACTTGGGACCTCTAGAAAGAAAGCCAGGTAAGCTGCTGCTGAGAAGGTGAACTGCAGCATAGCAGTATCTCACACCTGGGGACACACTCTAAGCTCCTCACTTAATCTTCCTGACTTCCTTCACTCACCGGCAGAGCAGGGGCCACGAAGGACAGCCTGATCTGCCTCCTGGGTCTGGAAAGAGAGCCCTGTGGTGTGCTGCGGGGCATCAGTACCGCAGAGGCTGCTTCCGCCCCCACCAGAGAAGAGGGGCCCCTCCCTAGGCTGGAGAGCCTTAGAAGACACAGGCTGGGGAGGGGGGGGAGGATTATACTAAGTTAAGGTCCCTAGAGTCAGCATGGCAGGACTGAGAAGGATCTGGGACTCCCAAGTGACGCAGGGGCCCTTAGCACCTTCCTGGGAAAGAGCCACTCTCAGAATCAGACAGAAAGTTTCCAACACTTCAAACCCAATCACACCTTAATTAGAAAAAAAAGGTGGGGGGAGGTGTGTTTCACTCCCCAGAATGGTCATTTCACCTTCCTCCTTCAAATGCTGCCCTTGGAATCAAAGTCACTCATCATCACGACTTTGAGCGTGAGCGCGTGCAGATGCGAGCTCAGCACTTCCCTGGAACTGCTCAGCCTCCAGGCTCCTCCAGGCACAGGAGCCTTCTTCCAGCTCCTCACATTCCTCCAGCTCCTCCCCTCCTTGGGGGCCCACATACGATGTTCTCCCTGCAAAGAATGCTTCTCCCCACTTTTTTACCTTCAGTCTCGTTCTTGCCTGACTCTGCAATCTAAAACGAGTCTACCACCCTATTCTTTGGAGCATCTTGACCTTTCCCTTTCAGCGACCTGATGGAATCAAATATTTCTACACCTGTGTTTTCAAGGTCTCTCCAATGCCTAAAGGCAGGGACCCTATCTGTTTGTTCCACGTGGCTTCCTCAGCATCTGGCACAGTCCTTGGCATGTAGCAGGCCCTTAAATAAAAAATACAACGAATGAAAAATAGCTCCTTTCCTCCTAGTCTTCTTTAAAATGGATCCTGGAGGCCCAAGAGGCTATAGCATGCAAACCCATGCTGGTTAGGGTGTCCCTGGAGGCGTGCTCCGGCTCCTCACCAGTTGCAGGAATTGCCAGGCCCACCACCACTCTGAGTCCATTTCCCCATCTGAAAAGTGGCAAACTAGTATCTTCCTCAGGCCACCTACTGTGGAGGTTAAATAAGAGAATGCAAGTGCCTAGGATAGCTTGGAGCTTAAGAGCTACTGCTCTATTCACTTACTTTTAATTATTAAAAAAAAAAAAAAGTGAGAGGCACCTGGGTGGCTCAGTTGTTAAGCCTCAGCCATTGGCTCAGGTCATGGTCCCAGGGTTCTGGGATCAAGCCCCATATTGGGCTCTCTGCTAGGCAGGGAGCCTGCTTTTCCCTCTCCAGCTCCCCTGTACTTGTGCTCCCTCTCTCACTCTCTCTCTGTCATAAATAAATAAAATCTTTAAAAAGAATAAAAATTAAAAAAATATATATTTCTAAAAAAAAAAAGTGGAAAAAAAGGAGCCTCAATAGGAAAAGACTGAATTACAAGTATAATTTTAACTTTAGAAAAGGTAGGAGGAGGCAAAACTCAAGAAAAGGCCACAATTCCTTGACATTCCTCATACAGGGGTGCCTGGGTGGCTCAGTCAGTAGAGTGTTCGACTCCTGATTTCGGCGGAGGTCCTAATCTCAGGGTTATGCGATCAAGCTCCCCACCAGGCTTCACAACTGGGCATGAAGCCCGCTTAAGACTCTCTCTCCCCACCTCCCTGTGCCCCTCCTCCCCTCTTAAAAAAAAAAAAAAAATAGAACCAAGACATTCCTTATATAAAACTTGACATGCTGTTGATACCTGGAAAAGTCTCTCCAACTTCAGTTGGCAGGCTGTGTCCCTCTCCACTTCCAACTTCAGAGCCAAGAAGCATGATGGATGGGTTCCTATACTAACTATAAACTTCATGAGACACTGTGTAAGGGCCTGGTTTCTTCCTAACCCCAAATGTATGCCATTTAACATGTATTAAAGATCTCTCTCAGGCCAAAAACCTAAGAAAGGGGACCAATTCTCAAGGACTCAAGATAGCACTTTGTCATTATAAAAAAAATTTTATATAACAATCATTCTGTTGTTTGTTGAAAACAATGATAGTATCTCCTGGCCGATCATACAACAGTATTATTCTAATAATATAACCATTTGTTTCAAGGGGTATTGACATGTAAAATGTTCATTTCACCTAACCTAGCAATTCTTCTAGGAATTCATCCCACAGAAATTCTTAGGCAAGAGTACGAAGATACACACATACACAAGGATGCTCACTGCAGGTTTGTGGTAAGGAAAAATTCCAAATCATCCAAGCGCCCAACAATGGGAGACTAGTTAAATAAAGTACAGTATATCTAGACAATAAAAAAAAACCAGTTAGAAAGAACATACTAACATGGGAAGATGTCTAAAGGATATTAAGTTAAAAAAGCAAGTTGAGGGGTGCCTGGGTGGCTCAGCGGGTTAAAGCCTCTGCCTTCAGCTCAGGTCATGATCCCGGTGTCCTGGGATAGAGGCCCGCATTGGGCTCTCTGCTCCTCGGGGAGCCTGCTTCCTCCTCTCTCTGCCTGCCTCTCTGCCTACTTGTGATCTCTGTCAAATAAATAAATAAAAAATCTTAAAAAAAAAAAAAAGGCAAGTTAAATAACAGTATGAAAAGGCATGGTTCATTTTTTTTTAAGATTTTTTTTTTTTTAAGATTTTTCTTTATTTATTTGACAGATAGAGATCACAAGTAAGCAGAGAGGCAGGCAGAGAGAGAGGGCAAAGCAAGCTTCCCATGGTGCAGAGAGCCCGATGCGGGGCTCGATCCCAGGAACCTGAGATCATGACCCGAGCCGAAGGCAGAGGCTTAACCCACTGAGCCACCCAAGCGCCCTAAAGATTTCTTTTAAAAAAAATTTTTTTTTATTTGACAGAGATCACAAGTAGGCAGAGAGACAGGCGGCGGGGGGTGGGGTGTGTGGGGGGAGCAGGCTCCCCGCTGAGCAGAGAGCCCGACTCAGGGCTCCATCCCAGGATCCTGGGATCATGACCTAAGCCAAAGGCTGAGGCTCAATCCACTGAGCCACCCAGGTGCCCTGGCATGGCCCATTCTTATAAAGCAATGATTATTCTATACAGATCTATGCATTGAAAAGAAAGTCTGGAAATAGGAACACCAACATTTTCTCAGTGGGAGGATGCCTTAGGAAGGATTTTCACTTTCAGGGCCATAAATTTCTAAGTTTTGGTTCTTATAATGAGCAAGTATTTCTTTTATAAGTGGGAAAAGGAAATAAAATGTAAAAAAAAAAAAAAGAAAGAAAGAAAGAAAGAAAGAAAACCTCTGTTGGCCTTCGTCTGTCAATACCGCAGCATTCAGTCAGCTGCAAGCTTTGATGGCTCAGGAAGCTCCACGATGCTGCCCTGTCTCCCTACTTGGGCCCGAATCACAAATTGAGCAGACTCAGCACATGTCATGAGGTTGCCATTAAACAGCAGCCAGCCAAGGCACTTGAATTTCCACAGTGTCAGTTACAAGGTTGGGGGGCCATGTTTCTCCTCAAACTCAAGTGAAATTGCCTTGGAATTTGTGGTTAAGGCCTACCAATGGCAGAATGGGGAGCAGACAGCCTCTCCAGCAGAATTCTAAAGCACAGCTCGGAAATCAAGCCCTGCTGAGTTGGGGAATGGTTTCTTTTTAATGAAACCCAGAGAGTGGGGGGCAGGGGAGCAGTCACTGGCAATCTGAGAAGAAGGAATAAGCTGATCATAAAATTAAAAGAGAATGGGAAGTAAGAGAAACTGGCTGCAGAGCAGGAAGGAAAGAAGTTGAAGTGTCTGCTGGTAGTTACTGATGTCTGTACTACAGGACTTCCCAAATGATTCACGCCAGAGGCTGGATTCGATTCTAAATCTCCTGTAGCAGGTGAAACGACAGCTCCCCTGTCCTCATGACTGGACTGTTCTCTTTCCACTTGTCACTATTGCACTGGCCCTGTGTCCGGGTCAATATGCAAGGGTCCTCTGATTCCAGGCAGGGCGAGGGCTTCTTGGGTGGAAGAACAGATACTATTTTGCCCACCTGGAGCCATTCCCCTCCTCACCAACACAACCTCAATTTCCTACCTCTGCCTTTCCTTGGCTGTGCTCCTCAGGGAACCAGGGCCCGTCCCAGCTGATCAATAAACGAACACGATTGTCCCAACTTCCTGACATAACACTGGCCAATGAGATGCCAGGGGAGATCAATGAGGGCAGTTCTGTGAAGGTGTTGACTGGTCTTTAAAAGAGACACAGGACAGCATTATCTCTTTTGCTGCCTGTAGACTCTGTCAAGTATGATTCCAGGATGCTAGGGATCATGGCAGCCATCTTTGGACTATGAGGGAACCCGTGTTGAAAAGCAAGCCGAAGTGCTGAGGATGGCAGAGCAGGAAGTCAGAAAGAACTCAGGTCCTAAACAACTTCACTGAACAGAAGACAACCAACCCTAGAACTTGCCCACCTCCGGATGACTTGCTATGTAAGACAAGTGCCATTATGGTTAAGCCGTTTCAGTCAGGATGTATACTATGATTTGTAGTCAAAACCTCCCAACAGACACAAGGCAGAACAAAAGGTGCCCACTCCATCTGCATATCCTAATGATCTGACATCTGAGCATAACAGCACACCAGAATTACTAGGTGACAGATGCCCCCGTGGCCTCATGAGAGATTTTGCCTACCCAGAACTCCACCTAATCTTTTTCTGCTTTAGAGGACTTCTTTCCCACTCCATGTGATTAGAAACGAGGAGAGGGCGCCTGGGTGGCTCAGTGGGTTAAAGCCTCTGCCTTCGGCTCGGTCATGATCCCAGGGTACTGGGATCGAGCCCCACATAGGGCTCTCTGCTCAGCGGGGAGCCTGCTTCCTCCTCTGTCTCTGCCTGCTTCTCTGTGATCTCCATCTGCCAAATAAATAAATAAAATCTTAAACAAAAGAAAGAAAGAAAGAAATGAGGAGAGGGGAGAAACTTCAAACATAAATTCTGGTGCTCCACCTCAACCACCACCACCAACCAGGGTGGTCACATGACCCAGGCAGAACTCACCTGAGTCTTTCCCCAAGACTGATGTAGGAAAGCTGGAAGAAAACAGCCTCCTGCCTGCTGGGACTACAAACCGAGAGAACCAGGAACTGACCGGTGATGCTCATCTTTCCTGACATGTAGGGAGAGTCAGTGTATAGTACAAGACCAACACATGAATCAGAGCCCTGAGGATGCTGTTTGAACATACAGATCAAGCCATGCCTGAAACCTTGGACAACCCATTGACCTGAGCCATAAAGCCACTAAGGGAGTTTGATTTGGGTCTCTGTCATTTTCTTCTAACTAGAGGCAACCTGACTAAAACAACACAAGCCTGCCCCAGCCCCACATCTTGAATCCTTTACCTTCTCTAGATAGCCTCCTTTCCCAGGCTTTTCTCTCTCATTTCTATTTCCTTTTCTCTACAGCTCAACTTCCCACCTCCGAGCAAATGAACCAGCTGTCATCTGGCTAAGTTACAGGAGTCTTCTGAGTCATTCTTCAGAGCAGGCTTCAGAGGCAGCCCCACACGGCCTCACAACTGGGTGTGTGCACTGCCACCCACCGCCATCCTCCCCAGAGCCTGGTCCCTCTTCCCCTTGCCTACCACTGTCCTGATGCTTTTCCCAAGGCTGTGGATGTTACTTGGACCTGGAAAAGCAGGTTTCAGCATTCCACATACTGGATGGCACTGCTCAGCATGTCCACACAGGCAGATGGGC